>JBAKBP010018018.1:0-47614 GCA_037953745.1 Lithodes maja
AGCTTGTGTTTGTAGGTGTTATTAGGTGCAATGCATTTAGTGTGGTTATGTGTGTCATAGGATTTGTTATTATCAAAAACTCTGGTGGGTGGGGTATAGCGGCCCCCTTCTGCCCTGACTCAGCCCTCTGAGCGGCACCGCAACCACGAATCAATGATAATCTGAGGTCTGCCATCTTGGCAGCCTCCTCTACTGTCTTGGGACATTTTTCCTTAATGTTCAGCGTTAGATCGGTTCCAGTGCATTTGTAAAACTGTTCCAGATAGAAAAGTTGCTTAATTTCCTCAGCCGACTCTGCGTGCTCGGACCGAAACCAGTTATTACATGCATCTGTTAAGTCCCGTGCGGTGCCTCATAAAACTGACATCGCTCTCTTATTCACGCCACGGAACTTCAATCTATAAGTTTCGGGTTGCAGTTCGTAGGCCCGGAGCACAGCCTCCTTCACCAGTCCATACACTACACTCTCGTCCAGTGACAGTGCATCGTAGGCTTTCAACCCCTTACCCACTAGACGTGATGAAACTAATGCTGCCCATTTAACCTCCGGCCAGTCATACTCACGACACTTCTTTTCGAAACGAGCAAAAAACTCAGTCACTGCTGTCTCATCAAATGCGGGTACTAACTTAATTAAATGCGAAAGTGAGTCTGTAACCCGGTGCCCACCACCGAGATGATGCCCCGTGGTCTCTACTCTAGACTTCTCGACATCCATTTCAGCCTGGTACCTGGTTGCATCCTGATTGGCTTGGATTCTAGCAACCTCTATGCGTTCTATACTAGCCTGTTGTATTTGAGTCTCCTGCAGCTTAAACTTAGCTAGTTCTAGCTGAAATAACATCTCAGGAGACAGGCCTGGGGGGGGAGAGCACAAAAATGGGGGGATCCACACCGAGACATGTTTACGGGTAAGCCAGCTTGCCCCTTGAGAACCCTCCTGCTGCATCGTGCTAAGACTCGCTGGCTGAGGGCCCAGCTCAGGGGTAGAGTGGAATGGAGGCTTGGAGGGAACCCACCCAAGACCCCACTCCACCCACCGCCCCATCGCCATCACCCAACAAACATGCCACCAAATTCTTCTTGGGCCAACTGTCAGGACAGTCCCGCCCCAAAACCGTGGCTAAACAGCGAAGACCGTAACAATCAATAGCCTGCAGGCGCTGTTCGGTCAAAGGTGTCTGCAAAAATGCCCGGGCATCCCTCTCTCCACTTATAACACTCCCCTCCCCAAACATCTGTTTGTACTTGCTGGTTACTAGGCTGTACCGTGTTATCCTCCCCCGTAAATGATGAGTCATTAGACATAGTGCTGGTTATACCAATTGCTGTTCATAAAAAAAAAAAGAAGTGCTTATTACTAATTGCAGTCTCGACTCACAAAATGTTAAAGATGCTTGAATGACTCTACTCTAGACACCCCCAACGAAACAATCTGCAAGTCCACCAATACAATAATGACACAATAAAAATTCCTCCAATATGCAAGAAAATTCTAGCCAGCTCTACTAGGTAGCATAGAATAGTTCTCCAAAAAACATGTGATAGGATACTACTGAATCTTGTGCAAGGTCGCCATTTTGTTACGGCTGGATCGGCAATACATATTCGGGATTCTTGATCGTAGGACAGAAATGGCTTATGTGACAACGACACGCTCGATTCCAGTCCCAAATACTATATGCTCCAGACAACAAAAGCACCAACGCCCTACAGAGTTATCGTCTATGGTAACGAGGTACCTTAACTCGGCGAAAGTGTACAACAGGGGGTAGGCTATGAGGCTAAACTCCCTCAGACATTTATAGGTTACGTTATGACTAAAGAAATGCAATACTCAAGAAACTACGTTAATATTAAGCCTCTAATAATGTAGAATAGAAGCAGGCTAAAGGTATGACAGTGAAATGCTAAATGACAAATGTACACGCCTACTTGAAAGCGCGGTGCACTAGAATAACTGTCCCCTACTAACATGCACTAGCATGTAGCATACAAGATGTTCATGATCCAGTAGATACCTAATAATACACATGGAAGGAACATAAACAGTAGTCACTTATTGTAATAATGAATCTATACTTGGAATAACTAAAAGGTTGCAGGCAACAGTACTGCGCGCGTAGCCTACTACCGCATAGGCTACTTCGCTTCTCTCACTCTGTCTCCCCCTCTGAGTCTGTATGCGCCCTACGCAACAGAACTCCGGACACAGCAGCAAAACGACAGTGCAGTTAATTGATACATGAAAGTATTAATAGTGTTGTCTTGTGTGTGAGTAATGTGTATTGTAAAGTGTTACATACATAAACTTAAAGAGAGCTGCAATGCATAGTAAAATAAAGATATAACCCACTCATCATCCCCATGTGTTCTAGCTAGCAGGCCAAGTCACAGGAACAACGAGTCCCAGCACCGAAAGCGAGAACCCAGGAAAAGACTGCAGAGAACACAAGGACAGATAAATTACGTTACTCTACTATACCGGCACTACGAGCGAGCTGTAGTCTCTGGTACTGCCACTCGCTCCTGGCTCGGTAGGCAAATCAAGGCTAAGTCCCTCGCCCCTCTACAGACAACTCCTGGGCATGGTCGGGCTCTTACACATGGCACTAGTCTAGTCACAAATTGGATGATGAGCTGGGCATATAACTCGTGAACATGTAGAACGTTCACCAACTATCCTCATCAAGAAGATCGCTGTTCACATTAACCCCTTAAATCTAATACATGTAAATATATGCTTGTCCTAAGAGTAATACGAGAGGTGAGTGCTGAAACTCCTTTAGGACCTCAAGGGAAGGGTATGCATTTAAATAGAGAGAAGAATGAAATGAGAGTAATGTCGTCAGAGAGAAAGAGTGCAACCGTGAGAAATTGGAGAGAGAGGGCAAGGGATGTTAGAATCTCAAAGGTTCTAGGATCATGGAACACACAGCGAGCCTCCATGCAATGTGCAGTACGACAACATGGGCAGCCAGGCAGCAAATGCAGGCGGCAATGTACTACCAACCCTGTCGCACCTAGCTATAAGCGCAGGGCTGCCAACCGGTCCATACGTCTGGCAACCATTGCTACCCTCTCGCTCTGAAGTCTAACTCACTCTCTCTCTCTGAATTCCTATCGTCCTCATCTATCAACTTCTCTATTGATACTACATATTAAATGGAAGGTCTCGACATGGCTTAAAACAAAAACCCACCACTGGTTAGCAAATGACGAGACCTTTGCAGAGATACAAAGAACATAGTTATACGTTGTCACACTCAATATAAGCAGCCAGCACGGCACAGCGGCACACGGCACCGCACCGGCACACGGCACACGCACCGCACCGCGGCGGCACAGTGGAGTACCAAGGAGTACAATCAGGTTGCGTTGCTACGCCACTGGGTGCGTCACAATACATATACACACCTCACTCTCATACAAATACTGTATTTACGCATCCATACATCTATCCACCGACATACACACACACACACACACACACACACACACACACACACGTCTCACTTTTGTTATACATTTACATACCCCCTCAACCCAAACACTCACACACACACACACACACACATACACACATCACATTTATGTACATTTACATACACGCCCCCCCCGCCCCTACTAAACATATACACCCCTCACCCATCCATCCACCCACCCACCCACCCACCCACCCACATACACACACACACGTACGCACTGATGGATATTTTTAAATGAAAGCAAATGCAAATCTCACGCAAGCTGACGTAATTGCACACGCACATGAACACACATACATACACATACACCACAGCCCGTAGCCTAGTAGGTAGCGCTCTCGTCTCACACACGAGGGGTCGGGGGTTCAATCCCCCGGCCGGGCGGAGACAAATTGGGCTTGTCTCCTTTCATGTGTTAGCCTCAGTTCACCTAGCTGTAAATAGGTACCTGGAATAAGTGGACGACGTTGTGACGTCCCATCTGGGGTTGGCAAAAATGGTACAAGGCGAGATGGGTATCATATGGTTCACCAAAGCTGATGGCTACCTAAGCCTTCGGGCGAGAACGGGTACCGTCTATTGTGAGAATGGTACCATACAGATCCACCCTAAGCCTTCGTTTCCGATGTCGCCAATTGGCTAAAAATACAGACTACACACACATCCACAGCCATTCCAACGATACATATAACACCTACACATATAGGAGGCGGGAAATAACGAGCATGCTCACTCCCGCAATACAACTAGAGTAAGTACAACTAGAGTAAGTACATACATGCATACCGTACATACACACATACATACCGTACATACACACATACATACCGTACATACACACATACATACCGTACATACACACATACATACCGTACATACACAGGCACATGAACACATACATACCGTACATACACACGCACATGAACACACATACATACCGTACATACACACGCACATGAACACACATACATACCGTACATACACACGCACATGAACACACATACATACCGTACATACACACGTACATGAACACACATATATACTGTACATACACACGCACATGAACACACATACATACCGTACATACACACGCACATGAACACACATACATACCGTACATACACACGCACATGAACACACATACATACCGTACATACACACGCACATGAACACACATACATACCGTACATACATACGCACATGAACACACATACATACCGTACAAACACACGCACATGAACACACATACATACCCTACGTATGGTCATATGCACATGTGTATGTAAATATACGTACATATGAGCGAGAACATACTGCTCACTAGCGCAACTTCTGATTATAAATCTATGCATAAGCATTATCTATTATTAAGTGTTCCTGTATCTTCATCCATGTATTTCCACCCTTAACAATAGAACGCCCAGCTTTTCCACATTTCGCCTTCTATCACACACACACACACACACACACACACACACACACACGACACACACACCTACACTACCGAGGATTAACCTCCCATTGTAGTAGGCTTTACCTGACCCTTCCTGTACGGACTTGAATGCCGCTCCCTCTTTACCCTTTACCTCTTTACCCTGACCCTATCAAAACAGTTTTTGTATGTATGTATGTTTGTGTGCATACGTGAGCGTTTATGTATACGGACATGTGCACACTTACTGCATTTTCTTATGTTCTTATATATGTATGTATATGTATGCGTATGTAATGTGCATACGTACGTGTATATATGTATGTTCTGTGTATGAGTAAGTAAAATAAATGTGTATATGTACTGTATATCACTTACTCTCATGGTTATTTTATGATAATTTGTATTCTGCACATGCATCATTATTGTATTTATTTATTTTTTTGTAAACTGAGCTCACCATCTTCATATCTGCACATCTCATGTTCATCCACTAAATTGTAAAATGTGTATTTTCAGCTCATGAGGCTGCCATTCTTTAATAAACCGTTTATTATTATTATTATTATTATTACATACACACGCACATGAACACACATACCTACCATACGTACACACGCACAGGAACACCCATACATACCGCACATACACACACATGAACACACATATATACCACACATGAACACACATACATACCACACATGAACACACATACATACCATACATACACACGCACATGAACACACATACATACCGTACATACACACGCACATGAACACACATACATACCCTACATACACACGCACATGAACACACATACCTACCGTACGTACACACGCACAGGAACACCCATACATACCACACATACACACACATGAACACACATACATACCACACATGAACACACATACATACCATACATACACACGCACATGAACACACATACATACCGTACATACACACGCACATGAACACACATACATACCCTACATACACACGCACATGAACACACATACATACCCTACATATACACGCACATGAACACACATACCTACCGTACGTACACACGCACAGGAACACCCATACATACCACACATACACACACATGAACACACATACATACCACACATGAACACACATACATACCATACATACACACGCACATGAAACACACATACATACCGTACATACACACGCACATGAACACACATACATACCCTACATACACACGCACATGAACACACATACATACCCTACATATACATGCACATGAACACACATACCTACCGTACGTACACACGCACAGGAACACCCATACATACACACACATGAACACACATACATACCACACATGAACACACATATATACCATACATACACACGCACATGAACACACATACATACCGTACATACACACGCACATGAACACACATACATACCCTACATACACACGCACATGAACACACATACATACCGTACATACACACGCACATGAACACACATACATACCCTACATACACACGCACATGAACACACATACATACCGTACATACACACGCACATGAACACACATACATACCCTACATACACACGCACATGAACACACATACATACCGTACGTACACACGCACAGGAACACCCATACATACCGCACATACACACACATGAACACACATACATACCGCACATGAACACACACATTCCGTACATACACACGCACATAAACACACATACATACCGTACATACACACACACATGAACACACATACATACCTTACATACATACGCGCATGAACACCCATAAGACACGCATATGAACACACATACATGCCCCACATGAACACACACACATTCCGTACATACACACGCACATAAACACACATACATACCGTACATACACGCACACATGAACACACATACATACCGTACATACACACGCGCCATGAACACCCATACATTCTGTACATACACACGCACATGAACACACATACATACTGTACATACACACATAAATGAACATACATACATACCGTACATAAACACACACATGAACACACATACATGTTGTCATACACACGCATATGAACCCACATACATGCCGCACATACTTGCTGCACATATGTACATCATATGCACATACACATTTCACACGCACACACACGTTCATATGTATGTATAGTTAAAAAATGGGGGGGGGGGGTTCAGTACCACCTTCTTCCTTATGTTTTGCCCCATTAGTTTTGAAATTTCAAGACATGATACAAATCTCTAATAATCTACAGCAATTATAATTAGACTACGAATGTTGACCACAAACCTCTATAACTCAAACATACACACACACACACACACACACACAAAAGGCATTTGACAAAGTTCCACATAAGAGATTGCTGTGGAAATTAAAACATGAGGGAAAAGTAGGAGACAAACTGCTGAAATGAATGGAGAGCTACCTTAGCGGAAGACAGATGAGAACAACAGTAAGGGGGAAATCGTCAAACTGGACTCAAATTACGAGTGGAATACCACAAGGATCTGTCCTAGCCCCAATCATGTTTCTAATATTTGTAAATGACTTACCTGAGGGACTAACAAGCTACATGAGCATGTTTGCGGACAATGCTAAGCTGCTTAAAACGATCAGAACCCAGGAGGATTGCCTTGAACTCCAAGCAGATTTGCAAAAGATCCATGAATGGAGCATCAAATGGAATATGGAGTTCAATGCAGGGAAATGTAGGACTCTAGAAATGGGTAAAAGCAAGTACAGACCTAGAAAAGATTATAAACTAGGAAACGAAGTGATTCCCAAAGCAGAAAAAGACTTGGGGATAGAATTTAAGGATAACATGTTTCCAGAAAGCCACGAAAATAAGATAGTGAGAGAATCACTAGCACTATTGGCAAATATCAGGATGTCTTTCAATTATCTTAATGAAAACACCATGAAACAAATAATAACGGCAATAATAAGACCCAGGATGGAATATGCATCTGTAGTGTGGTCCCCTCACATGAAGAAACATATCCACAAAATTGAGAGGGTACAGAGAGCAGCTACGAGGATGATCACAGGTTTGGAAAATTTGGAGTACCAAGAGAGGCTCGAGAGATTGAATCTACCTACACTGGAACAGAGAAGGAAACGAGGACAGCAAATTCAGATATACAAATGTGTTAGAGGTATTGACAAAATCGACCAAGAAAACTTCATAGAGAGGGATGGAGGTGAGAGAACAAGAGGTCACAGCTACAAACTGAAAGTGCCTAATAGTAAATCTGATCTGAAAAGTAAAAGATTTCCTACCAACTCGATTAGTGGGTGGAACAAATTGCCAGCCGAAGTAGTGTCTGCACCATCAGTGCATAGTTTCAAAGCACGGTATGACAAACATATTTTAGGAGGCGGGAATTAACGAGCATGCTCACTCCCGCAAATACAACTAGTGTAAGTACAACTATTGTAAGTACACAGTCACACACACACACACACACACACAAACCATAACAAAAACCACAACGTACATCTACCCCTCCTCACAAAACCCAACAAAACATACTTGGTCAAAAAAGACTCAAGCCCAATCAAGCCGAAATTCCTGGAAAATACGCCTAATGAAGCAACTCAAGGTCCATAATTAGCTTTGGGTAGCTGGGGAATTATTATTATATTATTCACGCTGACGATAGACGATATTGTGCAGCTTAGGAAGGAGCTGAGTCGTATTGGAAACGAGGGGGGACTTTTTGGACCACCCTCTGTTTCACCCCATTAGTTTTGGAGATCCTGATATGCTTCACCCCATTAGTTTGCCTATTATAAGACGCTTCACTCCATTCCAGTATTCTTTTTTCGGGCGAGCGAAAGCGAGCCTTCAATTTGGGAGAAATCGGTCTTCGGTGGACAAATTTTTCTTCCGAAAAATGTGCAACTTTAGCTTGAAGGGGGTGTGATCTTAGGTAAGTAATACAAGAGAAGACAGGATGGGGAAGGATAGATGGATGGATGGATGGAGATAGATAGATAGTTAGTTAGTTAATTCTTTATTTCATAAAAGGTTACATGGTAACATTTTACATATATACAGATAGACTCAGACTCAAATCTTTATTTCATAAAAGGCAACACAATTAACTTTTTACATATATACAATAGAGATAACAGTAACCTCATACATTACCGCATTCTAGGTTCATGGTTTTGTACAAACATAATTCTTGACTTGATAGCATTTATATCATTAGTTTTCAAATCTGATACGTCATATTCATGTAATAGGATATGGTTAACTTCCTTTCCTAACGATAGGTATTCATCAAGGTTTAATAAACATTTCTGTAAAAACTTGTAAGGTTTTAGGAGACATTTGTGAGCAAATCTAATTTTTAACCAATTCATTAAATGATTAAATGTCATTAGTCCAGCCAATTCACATGCATGATGATTACTTTCCCAATATTTTAATTTCAGCATTTTCTTTATTGCTTTGTGGTAACCAATTGCAAATTGCTTAAGAGGAAGTTTGCACTTTTTGTTATAAAACCATAATTCAGAACCATAAAAACTTGAGCAGTAACTTTGGAACAACTGAGTAAAAACCCTAACATTAACATTAGAACATTTACGTAAAATACAATTAAATTCATTATAAAACTTGTTACGACACCTAATTACGTCTTTGTCATTATTTAAATTATCATCTATTATAAACCCTAGATACTTTTGTTCATTAACAACATTCAATATCTCTCCACATAGCATCAACTTTGGCTTTAAGTTTTTATCTTTATTGTCTTTGAAATACATGCATGATGATTTATTAATATTAATGTCAATATCAATTTCTTTTGCTTCATTTCCAAGCATATTTAGTAAAAACTGTAATCCCGATGACGATGGTGCTAATACAACAATATCGTCAGCGTAAGCACTAATATTACTTGATATATTTCCTAGTGTGCACCCCTTTTTACATTTAGACACTTTTTCAATCAGCTTATCTATATAAAGATTAAATAATATCGGAGACAAGACTCCTCCCTGTCTTACTCCATTCATTATTTTCCAGGGTTTTGATATTGAGTCTTTATGCTTAGTAGCAACCAGTTGATTTCTATAAAGATATAATATTATGTTCGCATAAAAGTGTGGAATACCTGCTTCAATAAGTTTACTTATTAATGTGAAATGATTAACTTTATCAAAAGCTTTTTTTAAATCAATGAAAGCTGTATAAACATTTGAGTCTTCTAATCTGTATCTTAAAATTGTTTCTTTAAAAATCAAGCACGCTGAGGATGTAGAGTGATTAGCCCTAAACCCATGCTGCCTCTCATTAAAGTTCACATAATGCAAAATTTTATATTTTAAGCAATATTCAAATAATTTAAAGAAAACTGGCGATGATATAATAGGTCTATAATTATCCAAGGAGCTTTGATCTTTATATTTATCTTTAATAAGGGGCAAAATAAGTCCGGACGTCATCTCATCAGGCAAATGTCCATGTGCAATAAATGATGAAAACATTTTAGCAATTAGTCTTACCGCGCTTTCAGAACAAAACTTCACATGATTAGAATGAATGTTATCATGGCCAATGACCCAATTTAGCTCAGATAATGCCAAACAAACATCTTTGGTGTTGATAACTCCCAATAATTTGCCTCTTTGCACATGTACATTTAACTTGTCTCTTATAAGTTTATATTTATCTCTTTTCTGGCATTTGCTGTCATCAAAAACGTTTTTAAGATTCTGCGAAAATTTCTCAGCAATTTTACTGGAGTCACATTCACCTTCAATTTTAAAATTTAAATAACACTTATTATTTTTAGTTTTCCTGACTTCTTTCCAGAATGCATTATATCTTTTATTGCTTAAAGACTGAGCTAATTTATCATTTCTAGATAGATAGATAGATAGATAGATAGATAGAGAGAGAGAGAGAGAGAGAGAGAGAGAGAGAGAGAGAGAGAGAGAGAGAGAGAGAGAGAGAGAGAGAGAGAGAGAGAGAGAGAGAGATAGATAGATAGATAGATAGATAGATAGATAGATAGATAGATAGATAGATAGATTAGATAGATAGAGATAGATAGATAGATATATATAGAGATAGATAGATAGATATTAGATAGATAGATAGAGATAGATAGAGATAGATAGATATGAAGGTAAATCTCTATCACTAATCAGAAGTGTCTATAATAATCTACCCTTTTATCGGTATATTGGCATTAATAACTCTTTATATACCAGTTAGAAAGGTAAATCATTATCAATATACCCAATGATCCTCTATATAGTTGTTTTATACTTAAATCCCAAACCAAAAAGGAATATACATTAACAAAACATAAATAGACAGTAAATGTTTATCTATCTATGTATGTATTGCCTGACGCCGTGATGCCCGAAGGGGTGGCCACGAACGAACCGCCCCCATGCACCTGTGTCCCCAGTCAGTCGACGCCCCTCCCCCCAACCAGCACCGCCTTCGTTCATGTACTTCCTCACTCCATCCTTCCACCTCTCACTCTCTGTCCTTCCACCTCGCTCTCGTACACCCTCTTAGTCATTCTTTCGCTTTCCATACGTTCCATATGGCCGAACCATCTCAAGTTGTTCCTTTTCACACTTTCCAGCACATCTACCTCCACACCACACCTCCTTCTTACTTCCTCATTAGTCTGTCTATCCCTCCATGTAACTCCGCACGCACTCCTTAAGTAATTCATTTCCACTGCTCTCACTCTTGGTCTGGGTCTCTCAACCAACGTCCATGCTTCGCTTCGCAAGTCAGTGTCGGGATTACCACACTGTCATGCAAGGACTTCTTCACTTCCATACTGACCACCCTATTTCTTGTTACTGCTTTTAGCGTTTCTACACCCCTCTTCCCCTGTTGTACCAGACAGTAAATGTTGCACTAAAAAAAAAAAAAAAAACAGCTATCTAATCACGAAAGCAGTTTTACACGAGCATTTTTTCCGCATTTTTTTTTTTTTATCGGCAACTGTGATCTGGCAGCTTTTGAACTACACCTTTACAATAAGTATATCACCTATATTAACCTTTTCAAGATCGGATTACGCATTTGTTTTCTGGCTATTTCTACACGATTTATATTCAGATTAGGAAGGGTATATGGTATATTTGACAGCAAGCTAAATTTGTACATTTTTCGATAGAAAAATTTCTCCGGCGATGCCGGATTTCTCCATACAATGCTGGCTCGCTATCGCTCGCCAGGAAGAAATCAACACCTGGATGGGGATAAACGTCTTAAAACAGTTGGCTGAATGGGGCCGAATGGATACAAACCAGGGAAAGAGAGAAAAGGAGAGAAAGATAAAAAACCAAACGGTGACCCCCCTTAAGTTAGAACGGTGACCCCTGTCACGGACCTGTAGGCTCTGACTGTACGGGTTCACTTCCACCCTTCAAACGCATCAACCAGTCTGAGATCGGGGTCGGGGCTTCAAGCAACCAAACCAACAGAGGCCCGAAACTTCGCATCCCAATATCCTTCTTACTTCTATCCCTCTCATTTTGATCGAGCAGAGTTTCGAAGTCTCACTCAATAAATATGTAATTCAAATTAAAGTTCAATGGTATCTCTGCTCATGACCACCAGGGGGTGGAAGTTTCTTTTCTGGTCACATTAAATCTACCGTAGTCAATGACGGGACGGGAATAATGAGTGGGGTCAGTGTTATCTTAGACTTACTCGGTGCAACGTTCTCGGGAATATCGCTTCCAGAAAGCGTTGTTTTTAAATCTCCAGGAACTACCCCCCTTCGGTTTGACTACGGGAGATATCGTGACTATAACTTATATTTTCATTTTGATTTTCTTTTTGTTTTCATTTTGTATAAATTAAATATTTTGCATTAATATTAATTACCATTGTATTTATTTTGTTTTATAACTTTAAATTATAATTATATAATTCATAATGGTTTAGTTATATTACTTAAATTTGATTTTATTATATTAACAAAAATGGTGTATTCTTTTCTTATCCATATATATTTATACCCTAATGATTAAATGAAGTGAGGAAGATTAACCCTATATAATATCCAGAAGACTACTTTGAAATCTAATTAAAATACGAGAACAACTCTTAAATTAAAATATCATCTTAGTAATAAATATTAAAATACGAGAACTACTCTTAAAGAGACTTTACCTTAATACAAGTACTAAATTAATAAAAAGTACTTATCCATACTGAACACCCTTAAACTAAAGTTCAGTCTTTGTGTTCAACCTAAAGGTCACCCTCTAGACTCCTTCGGGGCCAAATCTTTAACTAAGCTAGTTCCACTAGTCTCTCCAAACTTTGGGTTGTAACATATTGGGGGCCTGTCCGGGATCTTTTCTGATTAATCTCTGCACTTCATTATATGAATTGGGTTTTCTAATGTTCATAGTAAATTCATAAATTTAATTATTTATCTTTAAGTCACGATATCTTTAGCCTGAATTATTATATTACTCTTGATGCTTAAATACATTCCTTTCCCTTTAGTCGGTTTGTGCATTTTAGAGGTAATAGCTCAGGTTGGTCATAAGTTGGGGAAGTTCTGTGGTTTACGAGATAGTCAGGATCACTCATCTCAAATCCTCATATTCATCCATGTTCATTAACACTAGGCAGACGGTGGTGGACATTGTGTATCAATCTCTTAATCTTTCATGTGACGAAATTAGCGTTTTCGCACATCGGTCACCTATCTGAGTCACCCCTCTTTAAGTAGAATCTCTTCAGAATAGGAATGACCAGTTAAACTAGTCTTTTATAGCAAATCAAAACTATAGGAGACCATCCACGATCACCTAACATATATCTGTAACTAGAAGTAGGATCTCCTAACGCACATAAATCTCATGCCTTCTTCCTTTAGTTTCGATATCAAGGGATCGTGTCTCACGAGGTTCACTAATGGTCAGGTTCTTGCCTGTCGTCCTTACTTATCAACCCTCTTGTTGTTGTCGACCATAGTTCGCTCAACAGGTGGGAGTTACTCACACTAATCATATTGATTTGGGATATTAGTGTCAACCTGACTATTAGGTAACCCGTCTCTACTAGGAATATCCCTAGTCCATATAGTATGCACTTGTTAATGGTTATCCAGGGTTAGTAATCTACCATTACCGGTAACTATAAAGCAAGTCCATATTAGTCAATATTGCCGTTCATTCCAGTCTTTATATTATACAACCAGTGAAGCTATAGTAACCCCATCCTCTATATATTAGCTGTCAGTCTAGTATAAATTGAGCGGTAATCTTCTCTACCTCATCTAGTCCTAATTAAAATCAAAATGGCAAAGTTTAATGCTAAACAATTTTGTAGAGAGCCCTCTATAGACAAACTTAAAGGTCAGGTGATCTCCAAGGATGATTGGAAGTATATAGCTTATTCCTTTGACATAAGCTATGAGAGTTCACACACTAAGGAAATCCTGAAAAACACAGTCATAGAAGAACTGACAAATAGAGATATCTTACCTGCTGAAGCTGTAGATTCACTTACTCCCATGAGTAGTTCAATGATAATGGCTGATAATGATGAAGATTCCCAGAGTACCATGCAGGAAAACTCCCAGGGGAAACACTCTCCATCTCCTGAGCCGTGGTCAGAAGACAGACTAGATTTTGAAAGGGAGAAGTTTCGGCAGCAGCTTCTGCACGAGTTTCAGGAGAAAGAGAAAGACAGACAGGAGAAAGAGAAAGACAGACAGGAGAAAGAGAAAGACAGACAGGAGAAAGAGAAAGATCGGCAACTAGAACTCTTGAAACTTGAGACACAACAACGGGAGAAAGCGAAAGACAGAGAGGAGAAAGAGAAGGACAGAGAGACACAACAACGGGAGAAAGAGAAGGACAGAGAGACACAACAACGGGAGAAAGAGAAGGACAGAGAGACACAACAACGGGAGAAAGAGAAGGACAGAGAACTAGAAATTGCTAAAATTCAAAACTTGGAAGAAACAAAACGCCTCAAAGAAGAGAAATTACAGTTGCAGAAGACTGAAATGGAAGCCCAGAAGCCAAGATTCCAACTATCTAAAAACATCTCCCTAGTACCACCCTTTGACGAGAGTGACCCAGAGAAATCTTTCTCCACGTTTGAGAAAACTGCTGAACACCTTAAATGGCCAAAAGAGGAATGGCCATGGCTTCTCCAACCCAAACTCGTAGGAAGAGCACAGAAAACTTTCAATCACCTGGAGGACGTTAATGACTATGACTTTGTAAAGAGCGCTATATTAGATGCTTATGCTATCACCGCTGATCATTACCGTAGAACTTTTCGGAACTACATCAAGCCAGAAAAACATACATTTTTGGAGTTTGCCATGGATAAACTACGGATGCTTAAAAAATGGTTAGCTGCTAAAAAAGTCACCACCTTCACAGAGTTAGTTAACCTTGTTGTTCTAGAGGAGTGGAAGCGTAGGTTACCGCCCAGTATGCTAGTATATATAGAAGAGAAGGGAGTGAATGACCTTACCAAGGCTGCTCAATTAGCTGACAGTTATGCTTTAATCCATAGGGTTGTACCAAGCTATGATAGGACAAAAACCCCAAATGTGAGATTCTCCTCAAGCTATAACCCTGTGTCTAAGGTCATGTCGCAAACAAATGCTCCCAAAAGCCCATCTCAATCTCAAGGAAAGTCTGATGACTTCTGCTCATATTGTAAACAGACAGGGCATAACATCATGCAGTGTACACATCCTAAGTGTAAGACCTCTGCTGCATACAAACTCACACTTGCCACTTCTCAAAGACCTCAAAAACTAACAAAACCTTCTGGGGCACCGATAACATGTATACATACCCAGAATGCCTCTTCTGATCCTTTTTCTGCCTTTAAGGTACCTGGTACGGTCTCTCTTCCAGATGACCCACAGACTTACCCAGTTACCATCTTAAGAGACACTGGATCAGCCCAAAGCTTGTTGTGTAAGACTGCCTTGCCTTCAGTTGAGAACCACTACACTGGGGGAAAAGTTACACTTAAATCTTTAAGCTCTGGTCATACTGCAGACATGGCTGATATACAGATAGGCAGTGACCTGATCCAGGGGTCAGTTAGAGTAGCCGTCTTGGATACAGATCTTCCTATTCCGGGGGTAACTTTCCTTTTAGGAAATGACTTGGCTGGACATGGGATGATTCCTGACATGATAGTGAGAGACAAACCCATGTTACACAGTCCTACTGCAAAGCTAGATCAGGAGAAACCACATATTTTCCCGGTTTGCGCTGTCACCCGTTCACAAACTGCTGCAGTGTCTAATGACTCTCTCTCACCCTCAGGTCAGGATACCTTGTTCACCCAGATCATGTCTAGGGAAAACCTCATAAAAGCTCAAGAGGCAGACACTTCACTTGCTAAGCTCAGGCACATTGCTGATGACACACCCATAAATGGGAAAAACCCTAACATCTACTATCACAAAGGGGTCCTTATGCGTAGTTTTCACCCGCCTGATAGGCCTGACTCAGATACTTGGTCTATAGTACATCAGGTAATCATCCCTACCTCCATCAGATCTGCTGTAATGGGATTAGCTCATGACGGAAACTCTGGTCATTTGGGACAGAGAAATACATACAGAAAGATCCTAGCTCATTTCTTTTGGCCTAACATGAAAAAAGATGTAACCAAATTTGTAAAGTCTTGTCACACTTGCCAGATAGTAGGAAAGCCAAATGAGACCATCCCTAAAGCTCCACTTGCTCCTATCCCTGTCACTACAGAGCCTTTTGAGAAAATAGTAATTGATTGTGTAGGGCCTCTTCCCAAAACTAAGAAAGGGAACCAGTATCTACTTACCGTAATGTGTGCTGCAACTAGGTATCCTGAGGCTTTCCCTTTAAAAGATATCAAGGCTAAGACTATTGTGTCCCATCTGTTGCATCTTTTCACAAAAGTAGGCATTCCTAAAGAAATTCAGAGTGATCAGGGGTCAAACTTTACAAGTAACCTAATGAAAGCAGTACTGAGGGAGTTAGAGGTAGATAAGAAGATAGCCACTGCGTACAGACCTCAGACCCAGGGTTGCCTAGAACGCCATCATCAATCTCTGAAATCCATGATAAAAAAGTTTTGTTTTGAGACTGAGAAAGAGTGGGATGCCAACATTGACTGGCTTCTTTTTGCCGTTAGAGAGTGCCCTCAAGAGTCTCTAGGATACTCCCCTTTTGAGTTGCTATATGGGCGTCAGATCAGAGGCCCTCTAAAGATCTTGAAAGATTCTTGGTTTGTGGAAGTATCTGATCATCCTTCTCGCACAGTTGCAGAGTACATAAATGAGTTAAAACTTCAGATGTCAAATGTAAGAGCGCTAGCACTGGCCAACCTTGAGAAGAGTCAGTCAAGAATGAAAACCCACTACGATCGCAAGTCTGAAAGTAGAACATTTAGTCCTGGAGACAAAGTCCTTCTCTTCCTGCCCATTCCTGGTAGTCCATTAAAAAGCAAATTTTGTGGCCCATATGTAGTCTCTCAGAAACTTTCCAAGCTAAACTATGTTGTTCGCACTCCTGATCGAAGGAAGGATCAAAGGATTGTTCACTTAAACCAGATGAAGGCGTACATAGAAAGGCCGCTTGAGGAGAATACCCCAATACTAGCTGTAAATACTGTACCACATTCTGTACCAGACTCGTGGGAATTGCAAAAACTAGGAGACTCTGATGTGATTGAGTTTGGTGATCTTCCTTCACCTTGTGGAAGCCCAAAGAACAGCGAACTATTATGTACCTTAGATCAATATTTGTCGGACATGTCGCCATCACGTAGAGATGATCTTAGGAAATTGCTTGTAAGTTACCCTTCAGTCACATTGGATGTCCCTGGCTTTTGCAAGGACCATCATCACGATGTTATCTTGACCTCACCAGAAGTAAGACCTATCAAACAATCACCATACAGACTAAACCCTCAGAAGCAAGAGATCATGAGAAAGGAAATTGACTTTATGTTGGAGAAGTCCTTAGTGGAACCAAGTCATTCCCCTTGGGCGTCACCCTCTTTATTAGTCCCAAAACCAGACGGTAGTAGTAGGCTGTGTACTGATTACAGGAAAGTAAATGCAGTGACAGTCCCTGATGCATATCCACTACCTAGAATTGATGACCTAATAGATAAAGTAGGGGCTGCTAAGGTAGTATCAACCATAGACTTGCAGAAGGGGTATTACCAAATTGGGATGACCGATAGAGCTAAAGTCATCTCTGCTTTCACCACTCCTTTTGGGCTCTTCCAATATAGAGTCATGCCTTTTGGCATGATGAATGCTCCTGCCACATTTCAAAGGGTCATGTCATATACTATTCAGGATTTAGAAGGGGTAGACACTTACTTAGATGACATCGTGATTATTTCAGATACTTGGGAGGATCATCTTTCCAGACTGGACGGGCTGATGGAGCGCTTGGCTGCTGCTGGATTCACCATCAACCTTGCCAAGTCCTGCTTTGCACGTGGATCAGTGACCTACCTTGGCCATGTGGTGGATCAGGGTACTGCACGCCCCAAGGAAGCTAACGTGGAGACCATCACCGCCTTTCCCCAGCCAACTGACCGCAAATCCATCATGCGGTTTTTAGGGATGTGCGGATTCTACCGCAGATTCTGTCCGAACTTTGCAGCCATATCAGCGCCCCTCTCCGATCTTACAAGCCCAAAAATTAAGTTTGTCTGGACTCCCACCTGTACTGCTGCCTTTGACCACCTGAAGTGCCTCCTTTCATCCTACCCGGTACTTCATGCTCCTGATTCCGCATTGCCTTACCATCTTCAGGTTGATGCGAGTGATAGGAGTCGGGGCAGTACTTCTGCAACCAGATAAGACTACTGGTGTCCTACATCCTGTCTCGTACTTCTCCGCCAAACTGAAGAGACACCAGAGGAGTTATTCCACAGTGGAGAAGGAGTGCTTGGCGATGGTATCAGCGGTGAAGAAGTTCGAATGTTATCTCCCTCAGCACTATCCACCAATCATCATCTATACGGACCACAACCCGCTTACTTTTCTGCACAAGATGAAGAACAACAACCAATGACTTCTTCGGTGGGCTCTAAAGTTACAAGAGTACCATCTCATTGTTCGCCATATTCGTGGGGTAGACAATCTGATTGCAGACGCCTTGTCAAGAGATCTTCCACCTGCAGCGGAGCCTATTCCTCCTCTCGCTACCTAGTCCTCTTCGCTCCCCTTCGAGGACTTTAAGGGGGGAGGTGTCACGGACCTGTAGGCTCTGACTGTACGGGTTCACTTCCACCCTTCAAACGCATCAACCAGTCTGAGATCGGGGTCGGGGCTTCAAGCAACCAAACCAACAGAGGCCCGAAACTTCGCATCCCAATATCCTTCTTACTTCTATCCCTCTCATTTTGATCGAGCAGAGTTTCGAAGTCTCACTCAATAAATATGTAATTCAAATTAAAGTTCAATGGTATCTCTGCTCATGACCACCAGGGGGTGGAAGTTTCTTTTCTGGTCACATTAAATCTACCGTAGTCAATGACGGGACGGGAATAATGAGTGGGGTCAGTGTTATCTTAGACTTACTCGGTGCAACGTTCTCGGGAATATCGCTTCCAGAAAGCGTTGTTTTTAAATCTCCAGGAACTACCCCCCTTCGGTTTGACTACGGGAGATATCGTGACTATAACTTATATTTTCATTTTGATTTTCTTTTTGTTTTCATTTTGTATAAATTAAATATTTTGCATTAATATTAATTACCATTGTATTTGTTTTATTTTGTTTTATAACTTTAAATTATAATTATATAATTCATAATGGTTTAGTTATATTACTTAAATTTGATTTTATTATATTAACAAAAATTGTGTATTCTTTTCTTATCCATATATATTTATACCCTAATGATTAAATGAAGTGAGGAAGATTAACCCTATATAATATCCAGAAGACTACTTTGAAATCTAATTAAAATACGAGAACAACTCTTAAATTAAAATATCATCTTAGTAATAAATATTAAAATACGAGAACTACTCTTAAAGAGACTTTACCTTAATACAAGTACTAAATTAATAAAAAGTACTTATCCATACTGAACACCCTTAAACTAAAGTTCAGTCTTTGTGTTCAACCTAAAGGTCACCCTCTAGACTCCTTCGGGGCCAAATCTTTAACTAAGCTAGTTCCACTAGTTTCTCCAAACTTTGGGTTGTAACACCCCCCTTAAGTTAGAACGGTGACCCCCCTTAAGTTAGAACGGTGACCCCCCTTAAGTTAGAACGGTGACCCCCCTTAAGTTAGAACGGTGACCCCCCTTAAGTTAAAACGGTGACCCCCCTTAAGTTAGAACGGTGACCCCCCTTAAGTTAGAACGGTGACCCCCCTTAAGTTAGAACGGTGACCCCCCTTAAGTTAAAACGGTGACCCCCCTTAAGTTAGAATATATTTAAAAGGTTAGGTTTGGAGACTGTGGCCGTTCTCGTTGTGGCCGCTTTGGAGTGTGGCCATGTTGACTTGGAACCACAAACTCAAGCCGACGAACCCCACGAAAATACGCCTAATGAAGCAAACCAAGTCAAAACAATTCAATTGGATCCAACTTTATCCATAAAAACACGTCTTATTAACCCCTTCAGTAGGCCACGACGCCTTTCTTCCTCTGCTTTGGCTATTAGTAGGCGATTTTGTTCAGCTTAGGAAGGATCTGTGAGTGAATTGACCACTTGCGAGTTTTAGGCTATATGGAAGTTGGAGCCGTAAACATCAATATAGATCAGAAATGGAATAATAATGTAGGTTTCTGATAAATAGAGTATGATGAATTTTGTTTTATGTATTTATATTATATACAACCACCATATTGTATTTATATTATATACAACCACCATATTGTAGCTGGCACTTGTGCTTAATATCGACGTCTACAGCTCCAACTTCCTTATAGCTAGTGGTCATTTGAGATCATTTTACCTCTTTGATTACTAGAGATCCTTCCTAAGCTCTATAAATTCGTCTAATGTTAGCCAGAATCAAATAAAACAATTCGTCAAAGTATACTGAGAGGGTTAACAGCAATACAACCCAAATATAATCAATATTTGGCAACTGGACAAATATGCACTGCGTGTAGTTCTAAATAAGCAACATTAATATAATAACAAAACATGATTAAAATTAAATATGTACCTTATCAATTAAACTAAAGCTAATACACACAAAGCAGACCGCCTTGAAGAATACACACAATCACGTATCACACACACACACACACACACACACACACACACACACACACACACACACACACACACACACACACACACACACATAGCTTATTGTGGCTACCATTTTTATTAATACAATAAATATGAACATAAACACACACAAAACGGAACTCCACCTAAGTCCCATATAAGGCAGATACCTCTCACACCCGGCCGCCTCATCCATATACCTAAAACTATTATTATAGTTGTATAGTATTCATTATTATTGTTTTAACATTTACTACTAATATTATCATTAGATTCAATATTATTAGAAGTGTCATTATCTTTGTTTATTTTCGTATTATCTCTCTCTCTCTCTCTCTCTCTCTCTCTCTCTCTCCAGCGGGAACTTGAGGCATAGCGCGGGAGCTGAGATGTAAACAAACCGAATCAGCTGATATCAGGACCACGTGGTTCGATCGATGAGGGGCATACACACACAGAGGAAGGAGAGAGAGAGAGAGAGAGAGAGAGAGAGAGAGAGAGTGAGTGTGAGAGAGAGAGAGTGTGTGTGTGAGAGAGAGAGAGAGAGAGAGTTACACATACTCAGACCACACAAACCTTGCAGTCCATAATAGGTGGTCAGGCCTTAATACTACAAGACAGGGAAATGTTATAGTAGAAGAATAGGTCAGCAAGGAGAGAGAGAGAGAGAGAAAGAGTGAGTGAGAGAGAGAGAGAGAGTGTGTGAGTAAGTGAGGTGAAAGAGAGATGGAAATGTTGCAGAAGAGTAATAAAACCAAGTGACTCATGTAATAACACTGATCTTCATAAACGAATTATGGTTGACCAACAAGTGTTCAGTAAATTACACCAGTACTTCCAGTATGACTCATGTTATAGTCAAGGATATCCAAATAGCAGGGTGACCAACATGACAATTTAGTTTTAAGATTAGGTTGATTGTGAGAAAATATGCTGGAATTGTGGTTAGTTTGTGTATGTATGTATGTATGTATGTATGAATGAATATATGTATGTATATATGCATGTATGTATGTATCAATCCATGTATGAATGTGTGAGAAAGGAGATTAAATGTGTTGTGTGTGTGTGTGTTACTCAGTTACTTGTTCGTCAAGGGGAATCACGCAATGCGAGCTAAGCTCATTATTATCGCGCCTCCTTAACTGGGAATGTATTGCGTGAAATGCATGTTGAGTGTGTTATGTACTGTTGGAATGGCTGTGGATGTGTGTGTAGTCTGTATTTAGCCAATTGGCGACATCGGCAACGAAGGCTTAGGGTGGATCTGTATGGTACCATTCTCACTATAGACGGTACCGTCTCGCCCGAAGCTTAGGTAGCCATCAGCTTAGGTGTGTGTGTGTGTGATTGCATGGAATTAATTATATACACATATTGCACAGACCCTGTGGTCCCGGCGAGGCAGTCGGCATTTAATTCTAGGCAATCATTGAAGAAACGGCTAGTTATGCAAAGTGTGTGTGTGTGTGTGTGTGAGAGAGAGAGAGAGAGAGAGAGAGAGAGAAGAGAGAGAGAGAGAGAGAGAGAGAGTGATAGAGGAGAAAGAGAGAGGCATGAGATGAAGTAGAAGGAAGGAAGGGAGGGAGAGAGGGGAAAGGGGAGAAATGGAGCAGAAGGGAGAGAGTGAGGAGAGAAAGGATTGGGAGGATGGATATAGATAGATAGATAGATAGATAATCAGGTGGGTAGGTAGGTAAGTAGAGGAAGGAGGAGAAAGGAGAGGAATGGTGGAGGTTGGAAGAAAGGTAGGTGATAGGTAGGTAGGTAGGTAGGGAGAGAGAAAAGAGTGGAGTGGAAGTGGGAGGGAGGTAGTAGGATGGAGGGAGGGAGGTAGAGGGAAAAGGAGTGATGGTGGGTAGGGAGTTATAGCAGTGGTGGTGGCATATAGGTAGGAAGGAAGGAACGAAGAAAGGTAGGTAGGTAGGTAGGAAGAGAAAAAAGAGTGGAGAGGAGTGGTGGTAAGTAGGGAGGAAAGGAGGGAAAAGAGTGATGGTGGGAATGAGGGGTGTGGTAGTGGGAAGGTAGGTAGGTAGGTAGGAAGGGAAAGAGAGAGAAGGGGGAAGAGGAGTGGTGGTGGGAGGTAGGTAGGTAGGTAGGTAGGAAGGGAAAGAGAGAGAAGGGGGAAGAGGAGTGGTGGTGGGAGGTAGGTAGGTAGGTAGGAAGGGAAAGAGAGAGAAGGGGGAAGAGGAGTGGTGGTGGGAGGTAGGTAGGTAGGTAGGTAGGAAGGTAGGTAGGTAGGAAGGAAGAGAGGAGAGAGTGGAGTGGATTGGTGGTAAGAAGGGAGTAGTGGTGGGAGGGCGGTAGGTAGGGAGAGTAATAGGAAGAGAGAGAGAGAGAGAGAGCCGGGGGGGAGGGGGGGGAAGAGGAGTGGTGCTGGGAGATAGGTAGGTAGAAAGAAAAGAGATAGAGGAAGGAAGTGGAGTGGTGGTGGTGTGGTGGTTGTTGGTTGGTTGGTAGGTAGGGAGGGAGGTAGGTAAAAAAGAAGGGGTAGAGGTGGACGAGAGATAGATAGAGAGAGAGGGGGGGGGAGTGATGGGAGGTAGGTGGGTGGGAGGGGGGTTGGTTGGTAGGGAGGGAGGTAAGTAGAAAGATGGAGTAGAGGTGGAGGAGGGAGAGAGAGAGAGAGGGGAGTGATGGAGTAGGAGGGTGGGAGGATGGGGAGGGAGGGAGGTAGGTAGGTGGGGAGGTAAGTAGGTAGGTGGGGAGGTAGGGAGGGAGGGAGGTAGGTAGAAAGACGGAGTAGAGGTGGAGGAGGGAGAGAGAGGGAGGGGAGTGATGGAGTAGGAGGGAGGGAGGGAGGTAGGTGGGGAGGTAGGTAGGTGGGGAGGTAGGTAGGGAGGGAGGTAGAAAGATGGAGTAGAGGTGGAGGAGGGAGAGAGAGAGAGGGGAGTGATGGAGTAGGAGGGTGGGAGGGAGGGTCGGGGGTTGCCAGAGCTGTTCAGAACGGAATGTCTCGGAGCGTTTCGAACCGATTCAAAGTGCTTCGTTCAGGATAGGCGAAGCGCGGTGGGAGATATTTGCGCAGATTTACATAGCTAGACACGGACCACAGAGGCCTTACGATCCAAGCGAGGTAGTCAGGCGCGTGGAATGTGTGAGAGAGAGAGAGAGAGATTTACATAGATACACTGACCACACAGACCTTACGATCCCAGCGAGGTGGTTAGGACTTAATTCTAGTAGAGATAGCTAACCCGAGAGTAAGGGACAGTGGAAGGAAAGGATGGCAAAGAAGAGAGAGAGAGAGGAGGAGGCTTGGATAAAATTAACACTAGAATAAATGAATATATAAGAACAGTAGACATAGATAAAGCGAGAAAGAGATAGATAAAACAAGAAAGAGAGGAAGATAAGAAGGAAGAATAATAAGAGAAATATGTTAGTTAGAGGTAATACGAGAATTAAAGAGAGAGAGAGAGAGCATAAAGAAGGATAACACACACACACTCACACACATAGAGAGAGAGAGAGAGAGAGAGAGAGAGAAGGCCACCACGATGAGACTAAAAAATAGTTTTATAAGTTGTGGGAGAGAGAGTGTGCTTGTTTGCCTGCGCCGATGTTTGCTTGCTGGTGTTTGGACGGGTGTTTTATTCCTTACTTAGATGTTTGCTTGTGTGTAAGTGTGTTTATGTGTGTGTGTGTGTGTGTGTGTGTTTGTTAAAGCCTGTGTGTGTTTTATTCTTTGCTTAGATGTTTGCTTGTGTGTTTAAGTTTTTATATGTGTGTTTGTGTGTGTTGATCCAGGTGTTTTTATATGTGTGTTTGTGTGTGTTGATCCAGGTGTTTTTATATGTGTGTTTGTGTGTGTTGATCCAGGTGTTTTTATATGTGTGTTTGTGTGTGTTGATCCAGGTGTTTTTATATGTGTGTTTGTGTGTGTTGATCCAGGTGTTTTTATATGTGTGTTTGTGTGTGTTGATCCAGGTGTTTTTATATGTGTGTTTGGATATTTGCTTGTGTTTATATGTGTTTGTGCTTTCTTATGTTCTTATGTGTGTTTGTGTGTCCTTTATAATTGTTCTTGTGGTGTTAATGTTTGTGCTTGGCCGTGTGTTATATTCCTTGCTTAGATGTTTATAGGTGTTTTTACTTCGTCCTGTGTGTGTTTATCAGTGTGTTCTTGTGTGTTTATCAGTGTGTTCTTGTGTGTGTTTATATGTGTGTTTATATGTGTGTTCTTGTGTGTGTTTATCAGTGTGTTCTTGTGTGTTTATCAGTGTGTTATGTGTGTTTATCTGTGTGTTCTTGTGTGTGTTTATCAGTGTGCTGTGTGTGTTTATATGTGTGTTCTTGTGTGTGTTTATCAGTGTCTTCTTGTGTGTTTATCGTGTGTTGTGTGTGTTTATCAGTGTTATTGTGTGTGTTTATCAGTGTGTTGTGTGTGTTTATATGTGTGTTCTTGTGTGTGTTTATCAGTGTGTTCATGTGTGTGTGTGTATCTGATAAGGTAATGATGGGTTTTCTATAGTGAGAATCCTTGGGAGTGGTTGCATGTGTGTGCTCACTTGCATATGATTAAGTGCGGATCAGATTACCGGGGCTTTAAATTGCTTATCAGTGTGTATGTATGTGTGTGTGTGTGTGTGTGTGTGTGTGTGTGTGTGTGTGTGTAATAATAATAATAATAATAATAATAAACGGTTTATTAAAGAATGGCAGCCTCATGAGCTGAAAATACACATTTTACAATTTAGTGGATGAACATGAGATGTACAGATATGAAGATGGTAAGCTCAGTTTACAAAAAAAAAAAAAAAAAATGCAGGTGCAGAATACAAATTATCATAAAATAATGTCTGTGTGTGTGTGTGTGTGTGACATCAGTTTATGCCTGATGTTATATGTAAAGTGGTTCACGATATGTTGTCTGTTTATCTTTAATATTTGGTAATGTGTATGTAATAATATGAAAGTGTTTACCTATAATGATTTGATGTTATAAATAAATAACGATATTAATCTTATGTTGGACTACAGTTGTAGTTTCAAATTCTAAATTTGTGATATTCGAACTTTGTAAAGTCGTCCGGCTGGCTCAGTTGACAGCGTGCCTGATTCCCATCTTGATGGTCTCGCGTTCAATCCCCGTTCAGATTGAAAAGTTTTTCTGGGATACAGCCGGTGGTTACCATCTCCCCATGAGCAAAGGGGATGGGTAATGGTCTCTGGTAGACTAAAGAAAGCCAAGCGCTTGTGAATCATCGAAGGAGGAGATACGGGCGCTATATAAGTAACCAGAAGATTATATACTAATGTAAAAATGTAAGCTGTGGTCAATAAACTATCTATCTATCTATCTGAGTGAGTGAGTGAGAGTGTGAGTGTGTGAGGGAGTGAGGGAGTGAGTGAGTGAGTGAGTGTGAGTGTGTGAGTGAGTGAATGTGTGTGTGTGTAAGAACATGAGCATGATGTTATATGTATATATATGTATATATATGCCTATATCTGAAGGCTTATTTTGCATGTATAATTATGTATGCGTGCTCTTCAGTGTGTGTGTGTGTGTGTGTGTGTGTGTGTGTGTGCTTTGAGTTTACATATGTGTGTACTTGTGTGGGTGTTTGTGCGTGTTCGTATTTTGTCTGCATATTTGTAAGACTATTTATGAACATGCGTGTGTGTGTGTGTGTGTTTTATATATGTACAAAATTAGTGTTCCCTGTATGAATGTATGTATGTGCGTGTGTGTATGTGCGTTTGTCTGTGTGTTTGTTTGTGAATGAGCGAGAATGGGAGAGAGATCTTTAAACTCGGAGAATGATTGGACAGGGCCATATATCACAAGCACGCACACACGTGCACACACGCACACAGGAAACCGTACACACATAGTCCCACGCGTACACACATTTATATTCACTTGCACACACGAAGTAATGGTTTATACATACACATTCTATACGTACATATACATACACATACTGTACACACACATTCACAATTACATACATTTCCTTACATACAAATATATACTTAAGTCTACATTAATTCATACACCCCCGTAATTTACCGGATTCATACATGGATGGATATTGGATACACACACACACACACACACACACACACACACACACACACACACACACACAGGAAACGTACACAGTCCCATGCGTATATAAATTCACACATCGACGCACACGTACAATGGCAAATGTATACATATATTATACATGCACACACACACTCACACTCTCACTGTCATACTCACACGCTCTCACTGTCACACACTCTCTCACTGTCACACACACTCACACTCTCTCTCTCTCTCAATTCTGGTCTCCAGCACTCAGGAAAGATATAGAGCGACTGGAAGGAGTACAAGCTAGGGCTACAAAGCTTATTCCATCGCTTAGAAGAATGAGCTATGAGGACCGGTTGAGAGCTCTTGAGCTCTTCCCGTTGGAGACCCGCAGACTACGAGGTCAGCTCATTGAAGTTTTTAAAATACTTAATGGGTTTGACAATGTGGATTATAGCAACAAATTTAGACTCAATATGAATACAACACGCAACCATGGCTGGAAATTAGAATTGAAAAGGTTCAGCACTAGTATCTGTGGAAACTTTTGTTCACATATAAGATCTGTTTTACCTGGAACAAACTTCCCTCCAAAGTTGTAAATAGTTCTTCAGTAGAGCAATTCAAGAAGATAGTAGATAGTATTTTGCACACTCTGTAAAGAGTGTAGTGTACTAAACAGTCTCTCTCCTTCCACTTCGAGTATCTCCTTGGAATGGACCGCAAGGTCTCCGAGATACTAACTATTCCTTGTAACTCCTTGTAACTCTCTCTCTCTCTCTTTCATACACACACACACACACACACACACACACACAAATATGAAAAAAACCCAGAATACGTTAGTGGCTGAATAGGGCTGTATAGAATACGAGAGAGAGAGAGAGAGAGAGAGAGAGAGAGAGAGAGAGAGAGAGAGAGCGCGAGAGATGATAACAAAAGGAAGAAAACGGAACCTAAAGAAAGAATACAGGAAGAAAGAAGTGAATGGCAAGGAAGGAAGGAAGGAAAGAAGTGAATGGGAAGGAAGGAAGGAAGGAAGGCAGAGTGATAAAACCCGAGGCAAATTAAGAGAAGTAACATCAATGCCCTGCCGGGCCGGGCTTTCCCTGATAGATAGATAGATAGACAGACCGACATATATTTTTTGTTGTATGTGAGTGAGGGAGACAAAAGGCAGAACTGCCTGTAGCAAGTGCCTCCCTAATAGTTGAAAGTGTGACAGGGCCAAAATCAAGGGACGTTCGAGCTAAAATGACTGGACACACGGAGTCTGAAGCAATTTAAGTCATAGGAGGAGGGAAAGACTGATTCTGGGAGAGTTCCAGAGCTCAGCTGTTGAATAGAAGAAAGACCGAGAGTAACGTTTAACTCTTGGGTTGGAGAGTTGCACAGAGTAGGGGTGGGATTGTGTTGCAAGATGGGTATCACGTACCCTACGTAGAGGAGGTGGTATACACTAGGAGAGCTCCGAGGAGCACAGATTATTGTAGTAGCGATAGAATAGCGAGAGAGATGCAACAATGCGGCGAAGAGCGAGAGTTGGTGGGTGGGCGGGAATTAATGATACGAAAGGCCTTCCTTTCTACTTTAGGAGTGCGGTGTGAGAGGATCCTTCCCACACAAGTGAACAATACTCAATAGAAGGACGCACTGTGCCCCTGTACAGAGCAAGAAGCTGCGCATGGGTAAAGAACCCCTTGAGGCGATTAAGCACACCCAGCTTCTGGGAGGCTGCCTTAGCAAGACTGGTAATATGGTCCTTCCAAGTGAGCGCAGAAGAAAAAGAGACATCAAAAACATTGAGAGAAGATGAAGGATTGATATTTGTATTGTTGAAGAATAAGGGATAGTCCTCTTGGAGTTCCGGACGGGAGGTAGATGGATAAATTGGATTTTGGAAGCATTAAAGGCAACAAGGTTTTCTCTGCCCCAGTTGGAAATAGTAGTTAGATCAGAAGATAAGTGTTCTATGGCCTAATTATGTTTGTCTTTGAGAGATTGCTGGCTGGGGTGTTTTGGAAAACTAATTGAGTAGTGCAAGGTAGAGTCATCTGCGTATGAATGGATAGGACTGGAGGTACAGTTGAGAGATCATTTATGAAAATTAGACAGAGAATAGGAGATAGGACAGAGCCCTGAGGAACACCGGAGTTGATAAGATGAGGAAGTGAGCGATGGCCGTCCACAACCGCAGCTATGGAACAGCCGGAAAGGAAATTAGAGACAAAGGCACAGATGGAGGGATAGAAACCGAAGGAGGGTAGTTTAGAAACTAAAGATTTGTGCCAGACTCTATCGAAGACCATTGATATGTCTAGTCACTAGTGCAATAGAAAAAGTCTCACCGAAGTCACGAAAGGAGGATGACCAAGAGTTAGTAAGATATGAAAGAAGATCACCAGTAGAGCGACCCTTAAGGAAGCCATACTGGTGATCTGAGAGCAGATTATGAGAAGAGAAATGCTTAAGAAATTTGGAAATAGAATAGTTTAAAAATGTTTACAGATACAAGAGATTAGAGCAATTGAACGATAGTTGGAGGGTTGAGAGCGGTCACCATTCTTTGGGACAGGTTGAATGAGAGCAAACTTCCAGCATGAAGGGAAGACGTTAGAGGAGAGACAGAGACGAAAGAGTTTGCCTAGGCAGGGAGTCAGCACGGAAGCACAGTTTTTTAGTACAACAGGAGGAACACCGTCCGGACCGTACGCCTTCTTAGTATCAAGCCCAGAGAGGGTAGAAAGTACATCTTTAGAAGAGATTAGGATATTAGGCATAAGTAGGAGAGAGGGGGGTGGAGAGGGAGGAATAGTACCGGAATCATCCAAGGTGGAGTTTCTAGAGCGTAGAGTTCAGCTTTGTCAGAGGAAGAAGTAATGGTTGTGCCATCAGAGTGGAAAAGGGGAGTGAAAGGCGAGGAAGAAAATTTGTTGGAGAGGTTTTTGGCTAGATGCCAGGAATAGATAGATGCATATAGATAGATAGAAGTAGAAATGAGAAAGAACGAAGAAAACACACGATGGTAACACAAAAGAAAGAAGGGAAGCAAGGAAGAATACAGAGAGGAGGAAAAGGAATGTCAATCAAACAAAATTAATACAAATTACCAAAAATAAAATGAAAGAAGAGAAAGAAGGAACGAGTGATAAATATGTAGGCAAATTAAGAGGCGTAAATATAAATGTCCCGCCTGGTCTTCCCCGCCCTGGCCAGCTCAATTCTTTACTGTCCTGCATTGTCCTGCTGGATAGATAGATAGATAGATAGATAGATAGTCAGAGAGAGAGGTAGATATAAATATAAATATATAGATATATAGATAGATAGGTATACGGACATATACAGTAGATAGATAGATAGATAGGCAGATAATAAATATACAGGAATAGTCATACATAAAATAGATATAGATAAAAAATCGACACCTGGATGGGGATAAACGTCTTAAAACAGTAGGCTGAATGGGGCCAAAATGGATACAACCCAGAGAGAGAGAAAAAAACGAGGTGGGCCCCCTTAAGAGAAATAATATAAATGACCTACGCTTGGCCTACACATGGCCTGGCCTGCTCAATTTCTCTCTCTCTCTCTCTCTCTCTCTCTCTCTCTCTCTCTCTCTCTCTCTCTCTCTCTCTGTGTGTGTTGGTGTGCGTTTGGGTGTATGTGTCGGTGTGCGTATGTGTGTACTTTGGCCTTTTTTTTATTTCATATTTGTTTTATTATGTGTATTTATTTAGTTATATATTATCATTATTTATGTTCATGTTATTTGCTATTATTATCATTGTCTCGTTTTTTAATTATGTTTTTGGCATTTCCTTTTCCATTGGATTGTTTGTCTGAATTTCTTGTTCCTTCTTGTCTTCTCAGTCTTGTTCTACGCTTGGTTCCTTGTGCTCTACCTTCTTCTGCCTTGTGTTCACCTTGTCCACCAATGTTCTAAATGTTCTTCTAGCTGTTTGGGTTCTGTTCTGACCCTGCCTCTTCTTGTTCTTCTATGTGTATGCCTTGTGTTCACCTTTTCCACCAATGTTCTAAATGTTCTTCTAGCTGTTTGGGTTCTGTTCTGACCCTGCCTCTTCTTGTTCTTCTATGTTTATGCCTTGTGTTCACCTTTTCCACCAATGTTCTAAATGTTCTTCTAGCTGTTTGGGTTCTGTTCTGACCCTGCCTCTTCTTGTTCTTCTTCTATGGTCTATCTTGTTCTATCTATTCCAGTTTGTCTTGTTGTATTTCGATGTCGCCAATGTTTTCTTCAGTTTAATTTTATTCATTTTTATTGACTGCAGTTTATTAATTTCTTTACTGAAGTTAAGTTAAGGGGTAGGGTTTATTTTTTGGTATATACATTTGTTTATTCATGTATTTTTAGTATCTTCGCTAGACCTCCATCAAGCTTAAGAAACACACACCCTAGACCCCCCTTCGAGACTCCTCCTAAAATTACAGGCTCGCTATTTCTCGCCAGGAAAAAATCAACAACTAAATGGCACGAAAGGTCCGAATATTGAAAAAGAAATGGGGCCGAAATGTCTTAAAAGCGCCAAACTAGTGGAACTAACATACATCTGACAACTAATGAGGCTAAACACGAAGGAGAAGGGAGGCCAGAAAAAGCAACCCTCTCCCTTTATTAAGGGAGGTCACCGGCGTTTTTTTATCTTTCTCTCCTTTTCTCTCTTTCCCTGGCTTGTATCCATGCGGCCCCATTCAGCCAAATGTTTTAAGACGTTTATCCCCATCCAGGTGTCGATTTCTTCCTGGCGAGCGATAGCGATCCAGCATTGTTTGGAGAAATCCTGCTTCGCCGCAGATATTTTTCTATCGAAAAATGTACAAATTTAGCTTGCTGTCAAAACAAATATATATATATATATATGCTGGCTTCCTACTGCCCGCCAGGAAAATATTGACACCAGGATGGGGGTAAACGTCTTAAAACAGTAGGCTGAATGGGGCCGACTGGGGCCGAATGGATACAAGCCAAAGAGAGAGGGAGAGAAAAAAAAAAAAGCGAGGTGGGCCCCCTTAAGAGAAGTAACATAAATGTCCTGCCTGGTTGGTCATCCTCACTGGCCTGTTTTGTCCTGCAATGTTCTAGATTTGTCTCTGTTAACGTTCTGTCTTTTTACCTCTGCCAAGTAAGTTGACGGAGGTTATGTTTTCGTTTCCTATTGTTATTTTGTCTGTCTGTTTGTTTTTCTGTCTGGAAACAAGATATCTCGCCAAGTTATGAATCGATTTTCACGAAATTTGGTGGGCTGATAGGATATGCACCAAAAAAGAAGTTATTCAATTTAGGTTTTAATATTGACAACCAAAATGGGGTGAAAGGTCTTAAAATCGCCAAACTAATGGGCCGAACGTCTGAAAACTAATGGGGCAAAACATGAAGATCCAGGTCATATCCTAGAACCCAGATCCAGAAGAATATTTAGCCTTATGATATTAATGATAAAGAACCAGCCAGCGTAGGCGGAGATATGCGCTCCACGGGGTGCTCTTAGTTTTACTTTGTGTTATCACCGTTTGTTCTTTGACCTGCATGTTCCCATCATTACCTATCAGTGTTCAGTGTTCCGTGTTATTGGTTCTGTTCTCTTCTGTATTTATCTTGTCATGTTTTGCCCTATTCAGTTTTGGTCCCATGTTGTCCTATTTTCCTCTATTTTCCTCATGATTCCTTCTGCTTTTATAGGTTTTATTTTGATATTGTTACTACCTCTGCTCTGAATAAAAATTAAGGTAATTTAGGAGAATGAATATATTATGTCCTGCGTCTGGCCTCGATCTTCATGTTTATTATTATTATTACTATTATTATTATTAGTAGTAGTAGTAGTAGTATTATCTGTCCTGTTTAGTTCTGTCCTACCCTAGCCCTGCTCTGGTCTGTATTGTCCTATCCCTTTCCCCCATGTGTCTGTCTCTTTAGGATCCGTTGCATTCTCCCTTGTCTTGTAATCTGCACTGTTCTATCAGGTTTCTGTCTATTTTAGTACTGTCCCATTCTGTTGTGTCCCGTCTATCCCTGTCCACTTCGGTTTTGGTTCCATTGTCGTATTTTGTTGTATTTTCAATTAGATTTTGTTCTGTTATAATATATATATATATATATATATATATATATATACTACGCTGCACTCTATAAAACTAGAGGCAAGTTAAGATAAGTAATGTAAATGTCCTGCGCCCACCCTGTCCTACTTAATTCTCCCCCGTCCTGGACTGTCCTGCACTTCCTTGCAGATTCTTTCTAAATTATGTTCTAGTCTGCCCTGCACTAACTGTTCTGTCGCAGTTTTCCTATCTTGCCTTGCCCTGTCCATTGTCAACTTTGTATGTGCCAACCCGTTTTGGCCTTTCAATTTTGTTATATCCCAACCCGTTTTGGCCTTTTCAATGTTTTCCTAACTTCTGCAAAGCGGTATCACACGAGAGAATTTATAGTCAACATTCGATTATCAACAGTTTCCTGGCAACATTTCTGGAGAATTTTGCACTGGTATCGGAAACTAGGCTGGTGATAGATGAATTTTGGATATATAGAAATATTAAATGTTTACCTCATAAGCTCAGTGTTGAGGATAAATGTTGAGTAAAAAAGTGCTCGTGTGATACCGGCTCGACTTAAAATAGGTATAGAGCAAATAAGCTGTAAAATGCCACACCTATTCCCTGGCTAACCCTTCCTAAATAGTAGAAATAATAGCTCGATTAACCCCTTCTGTACCGGAGACGTCTCTTTAATTTTATTCTTGCTACTATTAGACGATTTTAGTCGGTTAGAAATGGCCTCCAGCAATTAACAGGCTTTGAACGGTTCCATGTCACTTCAACCAGTAGACCATTTCAACCAGTAGCTCTCAACCAGTGCCAAATTAACCCAGACCAACCAAACCAGTGCCAAAATATAGTACTAACCTAACCTAACCTAACCTAACCGTATTGGTTGATTTGGTACTGGTTGAGAGCTACTGGTTGAAGTGACCGGTCACCGCTTTGAACTATCTCACTTAACCATTCTTACTAACGCAGATCCTTCATAAACTGCACAAAATCGTCTAATAGTAGCCAGAATAAAATTAAAAATACGTTGCGGTACGGAAGGGGTGAATGAGTATTTTTTGAGTTATAGAGGTAAGATTTTTGACCTATCTATAATGAACGGACTATAGTAATACACTGTCCGTTCTATCTATAATGAACGGACTATAGTAATACACTGTCCGTTCTATCTATAATGAACGGACTATAGTAATACACTGTCCGTTCTATCTATAATGAACGGACTATAGTAATACACTGTCCGTTCTATTTTTCATTCAAGTCGGCAAATACCCTTTGAGGAGACCTTTAAGGGGGGTGACCTGTTTTTGTTCTGTCCTTTTCTATCTTTCTCTGGCTTGTATCCATTTGGCCCTATTCAGCCTACTATTTTAAGACGTTTATCCCCATCCAAGTGTCAATTTATTACTGGTGAGCGGTAGCGAGCCAGCATATTTTTAATTTTTGTTAGACAGCAGGCTAAATTTCTCCGGCGAAGCCGGATTTCTTCATATAATGCTCGCTCGCCAGGAAGAAATCGACACCTAGATGGGGACAAACGTCTTAAAATAGTTGGCTGAATGGGGCCGAATGGATACAAGCCAGAGAAAGAGAGAAAAGGACAGCAATAACAAAAAGCAGGTCACCCCCCTTAACCCCTTCTGTACCGGCGACGTCTTCTGTCATGTGTCAGCTACATTTAGACGATATTAAGAAGCTTAGGATGGATGTGTGTGGTAACTAAGAGGATGAATTGAGATGGTCTGTAGCCTTGTAATGGGTAGACGTCCTTCCTAAGCTGAGCAAAATGGTCTAATAGTGGCCAGACTATAATGCAAAGTACATCACCGGCACAGATGGGGTTAATGACGGCAGTATAATGTGCTCCTCAAATGGTGTTCTAATTAATTCTGACCACTTTCTCCGTTTACCATTCACTCAATTATTACCGTCCTGGGGGGGGGGGGGGGGGTTGAAGATGTCGGATGGTGTTTTTTACTCTTCACTTGCACTTTCCTACATTGTAGGAAGGATTTTAGCACAAAAAATCAATCAATCAATCAATAAATATGCTCTTAGGGTCCCAAAAGGTGTAGCCTCCCCTTAATTCTCTCCGTATTGGAGGATGCATTGTTTACACTTTATTCTAGTTACCAGTAGCCGATTTTATATAATTTAGAAAGGATCTCTAAGAATCAAAGGGGTAAAAACTCAACGTAACCCTCTAGCTTCCACAAATTCTTCCTAAACTGAACAAAATCGTCTACTAATAGCCAGAATAGACTGTCCAAACGCGTCATAATACTCAAGGGGTTAATAAATTTCGTAGTTTCTATCCTACCATATCCTCCTCCCTCCTCTGCCCTTTGCCACTCAACCCTTTCCTGTCCTATATAGGCCTACTCACCATTTCCTATTGCCCTATTAATTTGTATCCTATCCATTTCCGACCCAACCTTTGCATATTCTACCCACCCAATATTTTCTATTTACCCATTATTTTGTATCCTACCCATTTCCGCCCCAACCCTTCCCTGCCCTACCTACCTATCATGTTCTAGTGTACCCATTATTTTGTATGCTATCCCAACCCAACCCATTCCTGTCTTCCCCACTTACCATTTTCTGTTTCCATTATTTTGTATACTATCCATTTCTGACTCAACCCTTTCCTGTCCTACCTACTCACCATTTTCTATTGCTTCCATTATATTGTATCCTATCCATTTCCGACTCAACCCTTCCCAGTCATATTTATTAACCATTTTCTATTATTCCCATTATATGGTATCCCATCATTTCCGCCTTAACCCTTGCCTGTCCTAACTATCTCCCATTATCTATTTTCCCATTATATTGTATCCTATCCATTTCTGATTCAACCCTTTCCTGTCCCACCTACCCACCATTTTCGATGTCCTCATAATTATTTTGTATCCTAGCCGTCCCCATTCTTTTGTATCCTATCCATTTCCGACCCAACCCTATCCCGTCCTATCCACTCACCATTTTCTATTTCCTCATATTTTGTATCCTATCCCAACCCTGCCCTGCTCTAACCAGTCCTTCCCACTCCCAAGCATTGCCTCAGTGTCCTGGTTTGTTTCGGAATACCTAACTGTAATCCTGTTTTCATTATTATTCCTTCTTGAACACAAATATCGATAATATAATAAGTTTCTCTCTTATGCAGTCCCTAATTTACCTTATAGCAAACACCTCTAGCTTTCCATAGACAAATATTAGCCCGATTTATAAATAACCTATACCAATCTTAATGATAAATAAAATAAATGTAATACACTTCTTAGTCAGTCCCTCCTTTACCTTATAGCCTTCCATAGTCAAATATTGGCCTCATTTATTACCGACTAACCTACACCAGTCCTAATGATAAATATAATAAATGTAATAATCGTCTTAGTCAGTCCCTTCTTACCTTATAGCAAACACCTCTAGCTTTCATTAGTAAAATATTGGCTTGAATTATTACCGACTAACCTACACCAGGCCTACTAGTGCTAACCTATTTGTTCATGTCCCGTCGTTTTCTAAGCTGCCCTGCCGTGACCTAACCAGTATTTCCCCTTGCGTGCCAAGTGTCCTGGATAGTCTCGGCCTACCTAACTGTTTGCCTATATTGCTTCACATACAGAGTAATAATCTAACACCAAATCTCTATCCTATTATCATCTTTCCTAGCATAAGGGGAGGTGTGGCAGAGTGGTCTTGCCACTGGACTGGTAGTCTAATGGACCCGGGTTCGAATCCCAATATGTCAATGGGAAGATATTATTGGGATGGAATTTGTGCTGTGCCTGGTTTCAGTGCATTACCACAGCACACCGAAATGCTAAAACAAAATACCCTCATTGTTCCCTGATTAAATAGCACTGTATGAATATTCCCATATTCAAAATATGCTACAGGGGGGCAATGCCTAGTGAGTTAATTGCTCAATAGGTGGCGTTCTGAGAGTGAGGGTCCGAGCCTGGGGAGTGAGACTGTGAGGCGCAGGGCCGAAGCAGCTTCAGGGATGAAGTTGGGTTCGAGCCGTGAGTGGGTGCTTCGCAAGTCTCACTCCCTAGACTGGAACAAGACCTCACGGGCCTCACCGTGTTCAGCGGTAGAGTGTAAAGGCTATCAGCCTATGCCCGAGAGGGAGTAGTTGGAATATATAAAAAAAAAAAAAAAAAAAAATGTCCTAGTTTAACCAGGATTTTTTTCTAACTTTCCTGGCCCTACCTTGCCTCAGAATATAGTCTTTTCCTGTTTATCTTACCCCTGTCCTGCCTCGTCCTAATCTATTCTTCCTAGACCTATTTCATTCTGACTTGTCGTATCCTTTCCTACCTAACTCCTGCTCAATTAAGGGCAGATTTCCACCTGGACCCCTTTCTCCCTCATGTTTAGCCCCATTGCTTTTGAGATTTTAAGACGTTCGCTCCATTAGTTTGGCGATTTTAAGAACCCTCGCCCCATTTCTGTCAAGTTTAAGACCATTCGTGCTATTTAGGTGTCGATTTTTTCCTGGCGAGCGATAGCGAGCCTGTAATTTAAGGGGAATCGGCCTTCAGCCGGGACACTTTTCTACCGAAAAATGTACAAATTTATCTTGAAAGGGGGTCTAGGGGGAGTAATTTTAAGTTTGATAGAAGTCTAGGGAATCAACTAAAATCCTCCCCTTAATTCTACCCTTTCCAACCCAACCCAACCCTTTTTCCTGTTCTGTCCTCCTCAACTCTTTCCTACCGTGCCTTATCATGTCTTACCGAACTCATTCCTGTGCTGGCCTATTCTTTCCTGGCATACCCTACCCTCTCCTACCCAACCCCTTCCTACCCTGTCCTACTCAACTATTTCCTGCTCTATCCTATTATCTCGTGGCATACCCTACTCTACCCTACCCTACCATCCCGTACCCTAACCTACCCTCCCGTACCCTACCCTACCCTCCCCAACCCCTACCCTACCCTACCCTCCCCTCCCGTACCCTACCTTACCCAACGCTTTCCTGTCCTGTCCTGCCCTAACCTGTCCTGCCCACTACTAGTCTACTACCCAGCAGTCCCCCTGATGTGCTGTGCCCTGCCCTGGTTTATCGATGCCCTGCTTTGTCTCGGCATACCTAACTGTCTCCTTGCTAAGCCCTCACTGTCCTTCATTTTTTTTTTTTTTTTTTTTATTGACAACAATCAGACTCTTCTACGCATTAGAAAATATGAAAAGGGTAATTTAGGTGTCCATATTAACTTATCTTTATACAAGCGTATGGATAGTAATAAACCTATTCAATAATAAACTAGAAAGTTACATCACCATCATTATAGATACTATTATTGTCAAACCCTCTTTATACCTTGATTTGTAAAGTGTACACTGTTGAAAATGTTCCCTATTATTTACTGTCACAGCACAGGCAGCAGTACTCTATTATTTACTGTCACAGCACAGGCAGCAGTACTCTATTATTTACTGTCACAGCACAGGCAGCAGTACTCTATTATTTACTGTCACAGCACAGGCAGCAGTACTCTATTATTTACTGTCACAGCACAGGCAGCAGTACTCTATTATTTACTGTCACAGCACAGGCAGCAGTACTCTATTATTTACTGTCACAGCACAGGCAGCAGTACTCTAATCTTAACAATTGTTGTATCAAACCTTTTTTTATTCAGTCACACGCATACCTAAATATTAACAGAACATTATTAAACTGTCATTACCGTAATTCAAGGGTATAATACATTAAGAAACAGTAATATTGAATACAGTGTTCAAACACCGTAACTCTAGGTCTTTGTTAAATAGAAAACAAAAAATAATAATAATAATAACAATAAACAAAATATAATAAATAAATTAATAAATATATTAATAAACCACATACGTGCATCCTACTTTTCTCTTTCCTTATATACAAAACACTGGATCCTGCCCAAACCGATCTCATCTTGTAAACAATGTTCCCGTTTTATTTTGCCTTATAAGCAATTGGCCACCTCTCGCTTACCACACCATATCTTGCAATGATCTATATTTACCTAGCCTACACGGTTACAGAATAGAGGTTAGAAGAAGGTATGAAGAGGGCAATTAAAGTGTCCACAAGTACATTACACTTTAAAGGTATACAAGATAGTTTTTTTTATTTCAATTCATAGATACGCCGACTAGAGGTAATAATATTCTCGATTTAGTTTTCAGTAACAATGAACATATGGTAAATAATGTAGAGATAGGGGACCACCTAGGAAATAGTGACCACAATTCTGTGTATTTTAATATACAATGGAAAGGTAATACCAGAGAGAATACAACATTAATACCCGACTTTAGAAAAGCCAATTATGGTGGGTTAAGAAGAGCCCTATTAGCGGACCCTATGGTCAAAAAATTAAGTCGATCCAGGTGTCCAAATGAGTGTACCCCTTCTCAGGCACCTGTCATCTTAAGTCAGGAAGAGACGTCAACCTTGGTAGATACATACGATAATTTTATCAAGTCAGTATTCAATGCACAAAATAAATACATCCCCAAAAGAAAATTTAGATCAACACAGAACCAACCCAAATGGATGAATAATAGACTATTAGATCTTCTAGGACAAAAGAGAGGAATATATAGAATAATTAGAAAAGGCGAAATTCACCTACTTGCTTACTATCAGAATCTATCAAGACAGGTAAAAAAGGATATTAGGAAAGAAAAAAGAAATTATGAAATTAAGGTTGCCAATGACTCAAAAAATAATCCTAAAGCTTTTTACCAACTATATAAATCCAAGGTTAGAGATGTAATTGGTCCCCTTAAAACTTCGATAGGAGAAATGACAGAAAATGATTTAGAAATGTGCAGTACATTAAATAGTCAATTTCTTTCCGTTTTCACTAATGAAAATTTGGCACAGTTTCCAGAAGTCCGTAAGGTATATAGCGATAGTGTAGAAAATAGGTTAAGTACGGTTACTATAAGTAGAAATGATGTGCTTAAGGAAATTGACAGACTGAAACCTCATAAATCGCCTGGTCCTGATGAGGTATATGCTAGAGTATTAAAAGGGCATGTATGCCCCGACAGAGGATATACTTGAAAGAAAGAAAGAGGAGTTCTGGATGAATGTGGAGGCGTGCCTGGAGAAGTTTGACAAGAACGAAAGAATATTTCTGATTGGGGATATGAATGGTAAGGTGGGTGATAGGAAAGTTGAGGGAGTGGTGGGAGGGTGGGGGGTACCATCAGAGGTGAATGGGAATGGTAGTGCACTTGTGGACGTATGTGTGGGGAGGAGGCTGTGGATAGCCAACACCTTCTTCCGACACAGAATGATCCACAGGTACACGTGGAAACGGATGTTGACGATGAAGGATAAGACAGTGGTGGAACGAAAGTCATTGATTGATTATGTATGTGTGGATGAACGAATGAAGAAATCTGTGATGGATGCTCGGGTGTATAGGGGTATTGGAGGGGGTCTGTCTGATCATTATGTAGTGGTAGCTAAGGTTAGGATACAAAAGAAGTGGGTGAGGAGAGCGGGAGGGAGGCGAGAGGAGGGTGGAATGGTGAGGAGGGTGGAGAGGTTGCAGGAGGAGGAAGTCAGGGAGGAGTACAGGAGAGCAGTGGAAAGACAACTAGGTGGGTTCGACCTGGAAGTTATGGAGGAAGTGGAGGAGATGAGCAAGGTGTTTAAGGATGAGATCTGTGCAGCATGTGAGGAGGTGTGTGGAGTGAGGAGAAGAGGGAGGGGAGTGAAAGGTACAGCATGGTGGACAGAAGAGGTAAGAATAGCTGTGGAAGAAAAGAAGAAAGCATATAGAGAGTGGTTGGGTAGTAGAGGGAATGAAGATTCCGAGAGACAGAAACGAGCGAGGTACGTGGAGAGTAAGAGGGTGGTGAAGAGAGTAGTGAAGGAAAGTAAGAGAAGAGTAGATGAGGAATTTGGAAGGAATCTGAGTGTAAAATGGAGGGAGAGTAAGAAACTGTTCTGGAAAGAAGTCAAGAAAGTTAGGGAAGGTAGCAAGGGAAACAGTAAGGGTGTGAAAGATAAGAATGGGAGAATGCTAGCCGAGAAGCAAGAGAGAGTCGAAAGATGGAGGGAGTACTTCAGTGAGTTGCTAAATGAAAGGAATGAAGAGCCAGCAAACATAGCTGGATATGGTATGGGAGGGAGAAGAAGAGAAGTAGTGGAGGAGGAGGTGGGGATCAGGAGGTCAGAAGTGTGGGAAGCCATGAAAAGAGTGAAGTTGGGGAAAGCACCAGGAACAGATGGAGTGTGTGGGGAAATGTTGAGGTATGGTGGTGAGATAGTGATAGAATGGGTATGGAAAATGTGCAAACTAGCATGGGAGAAGGGGAGTGCACCCGATGACTGGAAGACTGGCATAATAGTCCCCCTATATAAGGGCAAAGGGGAAAGAGGAGTGTGTGGTAACCACCGAGGAATATGTCTTCTAAGCGTAGTAGGGAAGGTATACAGTAGGGTAGTGATTGAGAGAGTGAGAGTGAGAACGGAGAAATGGATAGGCGACGAGCAGGGAGGTTTTAGGAAGGGAAGAGGATGTGTAGATCAGATTTTTACCCTGAATTGTGTTGTGGAGAAGTATCTGGAGAAGAAACAAAAGGTGTATGTTGCCTTTATGGACTTGGAGAAGGCCTATGACAGAGTGGATAGAGAAGGTTTGTGGAAAGTACTTAGAATATACGGAGTAGAGGGCAAGTTGCTGAAAGCAGTGAAGAGCATGTATGAGGGTGCAAAGGCGGCAGTACGTGTGGAGAGTGAGCAGAGCGAGTTCTTTGACCTGAATGTTGGTTTGAAACAGGGGTGTGTGATGTCCCCGTGGTTGTTTACTGTATATATGGATGGAGTTATGAAAGAAATACTATCAAGAGCAGTGGATGTTGGTGTATCGCTGAAAAGGGAGGGAATTGAGTGGAAGCTACCTATACTGCTGTTTGCGGATGATACAGTTCTGATGAGTGATAATGAATGGGAGTTGCAGGGTCTGGTAAATGAGTTTGGAACAGTGTGCGAAAAACGGAATTTGAAGGTAAATACGGGGAAGAGCAAGGTTATGGTCTTCGAAAGGGGTGAAGTCACAGAGTGTGAGGTGAAGCTGAACGGTCAGGCTATGGAGATCGTCAACTCTTTTAAGTATCTGGGCAGTGTGTTGAGTAAAGATGGGACTTTGGATGAAGAGGTGCGGGAGAGGGTACAACAGGGGAAGAGGGTTGTAGGAACGCTAAAAGCAGTAACAAGAAATAGGGTGGTCAGTATGGAAGTGAAGAAGTCCTTGCATGACAGTGTGGTAATCCCGACACTGACTTACGGAAGCGAAGCATGGACGTTGGTTGAGAGACTCAGACCAAGAGTGAGAGCAGTGGAAATGAATTACTTAAGGAGTGCGTGCGGAGTTACATGGAGGGATAGACAGACTAATGAGGAAGTAAGAAGGAGGTGTGGTGTGGAGGTAGATGTGCTGGAAAGTGTGAAAAGGAACAACTTGAGATGGTTCGGCCATATGGAACGTATGGAAAGCGAGAGAATGACTAAGAGGGTGTACGAGAGCGAGGTGGAGGGACAGAGGGGGAGAGGTAGACCGAATATGAGGTGGAAGGATGGAGTGAGGAACTACATGAACGAAGGCGGTGCTGGTTGGGAGGAGGGGCGTCGACTGACTGGGGACAGAGGTGCATGGGGGCGGTTCGTTCGTTCCATATTAACTTATCTTTATACAAGCGTATGGATAGTAATAAACCTATTCAATAATAAACTAGAAAGTTACATCACCATCATTATAGATACTATTATTGTCAAACCCTCTTTATACCTTGATTTGTAAAGTGTACACTGTTGAAAATGTTCCCTATTATTTACTGTCACAGCACAGGCAGCAGTACTCTATTATTTACTGTCACAGCACAGGCAGCAGTACTCTATTATTTACTGTCACAGCACAGGCAGCAGTACTCTATTATTTACTGTCACAGCACAGGCAGCAGTACTCTAATCTTAACAATTGTTGTATCAAACCTTTTTTTATTCAGTCACACGCATACCTAAATATTAACAGAACATTACTAAACTGTCATTACCGTAATTCAAGGGTATAATACATGAAGAAACAGTAATATTGAATACAGTGTTCAAACACCGTAACTCTAGGTCTTTGTTAAATAGAAAACAAAAAATAATAATAATAATAACAATAAACAAAATATAATAAATAAATTAATAAATATATTAATAAACCACATACGTGCATCCTACTTTTCTCTTTCCTTATATACAAAACACTGGATCCTGCCCAAACCGATCTCATCTTGTAAACAATGTTCCCGTTTTATTTTGCCTTATAAGCAATTGGCCACCTCTCGCTTACCACACCATATCTTGCAATGATCTATATTTACCTAGCCTACACGGTTACAGAATAGAGGTTAGAAGAAGGTATGAAGAGGGCAATTAAAGTGTCCACAAGTACATTACACTTTAAAGGTATATTGGTAGTGGTGAATCCATGTAACATATAATGCCCCTACCCTATCTTCCCCTAACCTATCATACCTTAGAAACAATGCTTATATCCGATCTTGCCCTATCTTGTCCTAAACTATTATATCTTAGAACATTTATACCCTATCTTACTTCCCTAATACTAAGTTACATTAACCAATCCAATCCCAGCGACAGCTACCAGCCGTCAGTAGTTAAGTCACTCCCCAGTCCCAGCGACGGCTGGGAGCCGTCAGTAATGTACTTTCCTTGTAACTGCCTGTATCAGGCTGTGCCTGGTACCATGACCGTTTGAGCACTGTTCTCGATTTGGCAACACTTCTCAGCTTATATCCAACCCTCTGAAGGCTGAGAGAGCCAGTCTTCCTTCATCTCTTGAGGTGGAAGGTTGTTCTATCTTGCCATTTTGGCCACATTGCTTGGGACTGGGAGGGGGGGATTTTTATTACTGTATCCTACGGTACAGTAGGGGTTAAGAGAAAAAAAAAGTGTCCCTATATTATTTGTTTTTACTTTATCTTGTAAATAATAGCCCCGTTCCATCTTTGTCCTAAGCTATCATATCTTAGAATCACAGAAACATACATACCTGTACATACATACATACCTGTACATACATACATACCTGTACATACATACATACCTGTACATACATACATACCTGTACATACATACATACCTGTACATACATACATACCTGTGCATGCATACATACCTGTACATACATACATACCTGTACATACATACATACCTGTACATACATACATACCTGTACATACATACATACCTGTACATGCATACATACCTGTACATACATACATACCTGTACATACATACATACCTGTACATACATACATACCTGTACATACATACATACCTGTACATACATACATACCTGTACATACATACATACCTGTACATGCATACATACCTGTACATACATACATACCTGTACATACATACATACCTGTACATACATACATACCTGTACATACATACATACCTGTACATACATACATACCTGTACATGCATACATACCTGTACATGCATACATACCTGTACATACATACATACCTGTACATACATACATACCTGTACATGCATACATACCTGTACATGCATACATACCTGTACATACATACATACCTGTACATGCATACATACCTGTACATACATACATACCTGTACATACATACATACCTGTACATACATACATACCTGTACATGCATACATACCTGTACATACATACATACCTGTACATACATACATACCTGTACATACATACATACCTGTACATACATACATACAAAGGAGTACAAAGGAGTACAAAGGAAATCAAGCAACAACAGGTCTAGTGACCCTTCTAGGCTGCTTGTCCTCCAAAACACTGAGGATCAAGTGTCCAAACAGTGGTTTAGAGTGGGTAAGGGAACATTGGAAAGGGAACTACTGCCCTAGAACTAATGTCCGTGGCAGGATTAGGAAGTTAGTAGGGGACAGATGGGTTAGTAACTGAGGGGGGTATACAATAAAGTTATTCATTTACAAACGCAGTCAGTCGCGGGTTTGATGCGAGATATTTGTCTAAGCGGAGTTTAAATGAATCGACGGTGCTGCAGTCTATAACGTCTCGGGGAAGCCCATTCCACAAGTTGACAACTCGATTGAAGAAGAAATTCTTAGATTCGTGTGAGTTAAAAGATTTACCAATAATTTTGCAACCGTTTCCCCGCGTGTAATTAGATTGGTCGATAGTGAAGTACTTACTACAGTTCATATTGTCGATGCCTTTGATGATTTTGAACACTTGAATTAAGTCGCCTCTTAATCTGCGCTGGGTTAAAGGAAATAGATTTAATTCTCTAAGACGCTCTTCGTATGGTTTGTTCTTTAGGCTAGGTATCATTTTGGTAACTCTACGTTGAACTCGTTCTAGCTTGTTTATATCTTTTTGGTAATAAGGGCACCAGGATTGAACGCAGTATTCCAGAAGAGGGCGGACTAAGGAATTGTAAAGGGTTAGGATAACATCTTTGGATTTATGCTCAAATGACCTGCCTATAAAGCCAATTATTTTGTTTGCCTTCTTAACAACTTCTGAACATTGTTGACTCGGTTTTAGGTTACTCGATATTGTTACTCCCAGATCGGTTTCTTTGTTTACATTCTTAAGCTGAGTGCCATTCATCGAATAGTTTGCTTTCTCATTTAGGTATCCGATATGTAGTACTTTACATTTATCCGCATTGAAACTCATTTGCCAAATTTGGGCCCAACATGACAATTTATCTAGATTGTGTTGCATATCGTCAACTTGTTCTTTTGAGAGTACGCTATTTGCAATTTTTGTATCGTCAGCAAATTTCGAGACTGTACAGGTGAGACCCTCATCTATGTCGTTGATGTAAATTAGAAAGAGAATTGGTCCTAGTACCGATCCCTGGGGTACCCCACTACTTACATTGGTCCATTTAGATGCCTTACCGTTTATGACTACTCTTTGCTTTCTGTCGCTGAGCCAATTTTCTATCCATTTCAACACACCGTCTTGTATTCCATGCGCTTTTAGTTTTAGCAGTAATCGTTTGTGGGGAACTTTGTCAAAGGCCTTTTGAAAATCAAGGTATATAATATCTACAGCTTTACTCTCATCGTAGAGGTTGAAGATATCGTGGAAGAAGTCTAAGAGGTTTGTTAAACAGGAACGTTTTTTACGAAAGCCGTGTTGAGTATCTTTAAGTAAGTTATTTGCCTCTAAGTGATTTACGAGTCTGTCTCTTATGACCGTTTCTAGCATTTTACATACAATTGAGGTTAAGCTAATTGGACGATAGTTACTGGGTAGGGATTTGCTGCCTTTTTTGAATATCGGTGTTACGTTGGCTAGCTTCCACTGATCAGGCATAGTCCCAGACTGCAAGGATTCATTGAATAGCAATGTCAGTGGTTTGGAGAGCTCATCCTTAGCTTCCTTTAGAACTCTAGGTGAGATTGTATCAGGTCCAGGCGTTTTATTTACCTTGAGTTTATCTAAACAATTCAATACTTCTCTCTCTGTAACGGTGATATTGCTTAGAACATCTGAATTATCAATCTGAATCGGCGATGGTGTAGGGATATCACTGAGGTCTTCGGTTGTAAAAACTGATGCAAAGAAGGTATTGAGGGCATTACTCATTTGTACTTCGTCTTTGGTGTATTCTCCATTTTCATCGACTAACGGTCCAACAGTTGAAGTAACTACTTTTTTCTTTCTGATATAACTATAGAATTCTTTCGGGTTTGTTTTACTTTGATTCGCAACATGTAACTCCAGGGTCTTTTTACTTTGCTTAATTAACTTTTTGGCTTTGCGTCGTAGCTCTACAAATTTCACCCGTTCTTCGTCATTTTGTGAGGATTTTAATCTATCATTAGCAAATTTTTTAGCAAGCAGACAGTCTGAAATATCTTTATTCCACCATTTGGGCTTATCATTTTGGCCTGGACGCCGTATTTTCGATGGTATGCAGTCTTGCACTGCCTTAAGGTAAGTGGTTGTGAAACACTCCCAAGATGTATTTATGTCGTTATTGTTAGTCAGAAAGCTCCAGTCAGTTTCTTTAAGTTTTGATTTAAGTTTATGAAAATTTGCTTTCTTGAAATTAGGGACTTTCTCAATGCTGCTATTTGATTTGTTACTAGTAAACTTTAAAGTGAAAGTTATCGTACGATGGTCGCTGTTACTGAATTCAAACCTGTACATACATACATACCTGTACATACATACATACCTGTACATACATACATACCTATACATGCATACAAGTTTAAAGAC
>JBAKBP010018019.1:0-47614 GCA_037953745.1 Lithodes maja
CTACTACGTCGACGGTGACGATGGTTACGTTGCCGATGTCACTTATGAGGGCTCAGCCTCCTTCGAGTCCGGATCCTACGAGTCTGCCTCCCGTGAAAGCTACCGCCCTCCCCAGCGCCGCTACGGATCCAACGAGTCCAAGTAAATGACTCGACCGACACAAGGAAGATGAATGAACCCCTGCCTATTACCATGGGCAATTGCCTCTGTACAAACCAACGATTTATTTATTTATTTATTGTCTCCAATGTGTGACGGTATATAATTATTAAACGATATTGAAAGATATTCCATTTATTCACTTCCCTTTCTGTTTGGAAGTTTATATCCATTTCTTACGAAATGATTGCTTGGTACAAAAAGGTATTGCAAGTTTTGTTTTCGAATCTAGGTGAAGACTTTGTTGGTGTACCTTACAGTATATCTTAACCTCGTAGGTGTCCTTTATGGGAAGGTGGTGCATGTTAAAATTATTATACCCTGTCCCAAATATGTAGTCTAAAACTCTTGAATATTAATCTTTATAACTCATGTACGATTAGAGTAATCGTGCTTATATTTCTACCATTTTGGAAGGGTTAACCAGGGAATAGGTGTGAAGATTTACACCTCATTATTTTGCTCTAGCCTTTTTTTTTTGACTTACAGAGTTTAGGGTTCTCATTTTGTTGGCTACCTATTTGGAACAGGGCATAGTATTGATGATTACATTCAGAAACTGGGGAAAGTAGAGGAAAAAAAAAAAAAAAGAAAAAAGAAAATCTGGACAACTTTTGGAAGCAAAGTTTTCACACATTTCCGACCTATTGTGATGAACGTCTTGAGCCATAAAGATAATATTACTGAACGAACAGAGATTCTCTAGCTAGTTTTCACCATTTTATGTATCATTGGAAGGAATTCAAATGTTCATGACCGCTAAATGATCACATATGATTATTAATGTGTACAGTTAACTGCTGGACCCATTAACTGCTGCTTTTGAACAATATGAGGCAAGAGATTGTATAATTTATTTTGCTCCTAAATAGTGAAAGTTGAGGAAACCCACTCTTAAGTACAGTCATGATCAAAAGTCGTTCTTTATCTACACAATTTTAAGTGTATGTATCTGTAAAAAAAAAAAAAATTGAAATGTAAACATTAAACATGAACTAAAGTCTATATATTACCACAAAAATTTCAGAACCATAAAACAATATTTCGTTAAATATTATACAGCAAGAAAGAAACAGAGCTGATCTCGAAGTTATAACAAGTGAAACTAGAATTTTTAGCAGCGTTGATAAGGAATAACAGAGAAAATCGATATTCAAAGAAAAACATATATACTGTAGCTATATACTGTATATATATATATATATATATATATATATATATACAGTATATATATATATGTGTATTGAAAGAGTGATGATGTTGTCTTTCCAGGAAAAGTTAGAAGAAAAAAGAGACACCATGGATATTGAGGGAAGATTAGGGGTGGATTAGTGTATTGTTGATGAATAAGGGTTATGTGGAAGAATGGGACGGGTAGACAGATGGAGAAATTAGGTTTCCGGAACATTGAAAGCAACAATTTTTTTTTCCCCAGTAAGAAATTGTTGAAAGATCAGAAGATAAGCACACCATAGTCTCATCACATGTATATTGGGGCGAATTTGTGGAAAACTAATTGACCAGTGTAAGGTACTCTTATCAGCATATTGACCAGTGTAAGGTACTCTTATCAGCATAGTGTAAGGTACTCTTATCAGCATATTGACCAGTGTAAGGTACTCTATCAGCATATTGACCAGTGTAAGGTACTCTTATCAGCATATTGACCAGTGTATGGTACTCTTATCAGCATATTGACCAGTGTTAAGGTACCGTACTCTTATCAGCATATTGACCAGTGTAAGGTACTCTTATCAGCATATGAGTGGATAAGACCAAGAGGTACCGTACAGAGAAGATCACAAGCACAAGTAGCGGGTATACTACTAAATGTTAAGATTGACATTGAACATTCAGTAAGGGAGATTGTTTATTCAGGCATGTGTTTAAAGGTGATCGTTTCAAAATATGTCATCAGAATTAGTACTAACATTACTGCAGGTGATTGTATATATGGTAACCCCACTGGTAATCTGCATATTCTCTATGTACACAACTACACATATTCTCATTTGTTATGGCTTTGGTTCATCTTTGTAGGAATGAATAGGTAACAGTATGAGGCTAGACTACACAAAGTAAGATTAACCCTTTCACGCATTTATGACGCAGAGGTTGCCAGATTAGCAATAAGAAATAGAGTTCTCTCACTCTTATAATTACCTCTCCAAAATTAGTTTTCTGCCCACAGCTAACTCAAAGACAACTGCAGAGGTTGAAGTAACTAAACTAAAGGTTTATAATACCCCTGATGGTAACAAAGGCTTTAAAGTATCCCCAATAGGCTCAAAATCGCGTCATATGTCTGAGAGGGTTAACCTTTTATGACACTGTTTTTCTTTGTATTACTGACTATCATTAAGCAATTTCATCAACTTAGAAAAAACCTGGACAAGATTCAATGCTGTATTCCTGTGATTCCTAGAGATCTTTCCTAAGCTGCACAAAATCATGTCATGATAGCCAGAACAAATGCAGAATTACATCTTTATATTAAAATAGTTAAGACAAAATGATGTGTGTGGCCAGGCATACTGTAGGTAGGGTGAAAATGATGTGTGTGGCCAGGCATACTGTAGGTATAGGGTGAAAATATCCTTTAATTATATAATCAACAAATGCATTAAACATAATATGTATATAAACCTATACCGATTGATCTATTTGATCTTAAATAAGCGAAAACGGGAAGAGAGAGAGAGAGAGAGAGAGAGAGAGAGAGAGAGAGAGAGAGAGAGAGAGAGAGAGAGAGAGTACAAAGGAGTACATAGGAAATCAAGCAACAACAGGTCTATTGACCCTCTAGGCTGCTTGTCCTCCAAAACACCGAGGATCAAGTGTCCAAACAGTGGTTTAGAGTGGGTAAGGGCAAATTGGGAAGGGAACTACTGCCCTGGAACTAATATCCGTGACAGCATTAGGAAGTTAGTAGGATACAGGTGGGGTAGTAACATAACACAGTTATAAGTGATCTTTCGTATATCTGGGAAAAAGAGAAGTAACGTCTTAGTAATATATATATATACGCAATATTCCTTGATGAATCTGAGGGGGTTATAAAACAAAGTTATTCATTTACAAACGCAGTAAGTCGCGGGTTTGATGCAAGAGATTTGTCTAAGCGAAGTTTAAAAGAATCAACGGTGGTTCGGTCTATAACGTCTCGGGAAGCCCATTCCACAAGCTCACAACTCGATTGAAGAAGAAATTCTTAGATTCGTGAGAGTTAAACAGATTTACCAATAACTTTGCAACCGTTTCCCCGCGTGTAATTAGTTTGGTCGATAGTGAAGCATTTACTACAGTTCATGTTGTCGATGCCTTTGAACACTTGAATTAAGTCGCCTCTTAATCTGCGCTGGATTAAAGGAAATATATTTAATTCTCTAAGACGCTCCTCGTATGGTTTGTTCTTTAGGCTAGATATCACTTGGGTAACTACGTTGAACTCGTTCTAGCTTGTCTATGTATTTTTGGTAATAAGGGCACCAGGATTGAACGCAGTATTCCAGAAGAGGGCGGACTAAGGAATTGTAGTCCACCCTCTTTCTGGAATACTGCGTTCAATCCTGGTGCCCTTATTACCAAAAGAGAGAGAGAGAGAGAGAGAGAGAGGAGAGAGAGAGAGAGAGAGAGAGAGAGAGAGAGAGAGAGAGAGAGAGAGAGAGAGAGAGAGAGAGAGAGAGAGAGAGAGAGAGGGGGGAGCGCAGTTTTTATGGAAGGGCGGGGCTCTCTCTCTCACTCCGTCATTCACAGTGATGATGACACGCAGAGTAGGCTAGTGTGGGTATATTATAGGAGGCTGTGATCGGAAGTCTAGTCAGTCTCAACCTAAACTTCACCATGAACACCAAGGTACAATATTATAACCTCGGGGCTTTACTATATTACTATAATCACGGAACATACGATTTTGTCCAACCATTAGCCTATCATTACAGATGAAATGTTGGACGTTTCATATTGTTCTATATATTGTGTTCAGTAAAATGCCTTAATTATTAACGATATGATTGAACTACAGCAAGCCTCTTCATTGAAACTATATTGTCTTAGTATACACAACAAGTATTTGTCTATAGTACAGTAAAGTGCCCCTTTTTGAAAAATATTTGTAATATGCTCTCACAAGACAGAACATTATATTTATCATTCTTGCCTTCAAATATTAATTAAATCTTCTTTATACCCAGATCCTCATCCTTCTGGGCCTTGCTGCCCTGGCTGCTGCCGACAGCGACGAGTTCCGTGGCTACGGATCCAACTCTCATGTGAGTATATTTTACGTTCACGGTTTTAACTATATCGTAGAAGTGGGGAAAATAAAATACTATGATTGTTATCTATTTAAATCAGAAAAACAATATATCTAACACATTATTATGTTCTCTCCACCAACCAACTTTACTCCTAAACTCGATTAATGAAATTAACAAACACATGTGGCAGTCCGGGGATTCGAACCTAGGATGCTCACACCGAAAATCAACACACTTATGCAATGCACCACGATAGAAGATAAAAACAGATTCCATGGATAACTGAAACTAATATTTTTCTGTTCTTTTCATGGTTTTCTCGACAGTCTTTTGAGTCCTATGAGTCCAGCGAAGCCAAGTACGACTTTAACTGGGCCGTCGATGACGACTCTTCTGAGAACCACTACGGCCAACAGGAGGCCCGTGATGGTGACAACACCCAGGGGTCGTACTACGTGCAGCTTCCCGACGGTCGCCTGCAGAAGGTCACCTACTACGTCGACGGTGACTCCGGCTACGTTGCCGATGTCACTTATGAGGGTTCAGCCTCCTTCGAGTCCGGATCCTACGAGTCTGCCTCCCGTGAGAGCTACCGCCCTCCCCAGCGCCGCTATGGATCCAACGAGTCCAAGTAAACGACTCCACCGACACAAGGAAGATGAATGAACCCCTGCCCTATTACCATGGGCAATTGCCTTTGTACAAACCAACGATTTATTTATTTATTTATTGTCTCCAATGTGTGACAGTATTTAATTATTAAACGAAATTGAAATATGTTCCATTCAGTTACTTCCCTTTCTCTTTGTTAGGCTATTGCCATATCCTACGAAGTGATTACGTTATAGAACACAATTGCTAATATTATTTCAGAGTTATAGAGAGGGCGTTGTTAGTACTGCCTTACTGCTTAACCTTTCCAGTGCCCTTGTTAGGAACGCTGGTTGCTAGGCACGCCAAAAGTACTTGTATTGATGATAAAGTTCAGGATCAGGGTTGAGAAGAACAAGTTTAATATACAGGCAGAATCAAAAGGAGAAGTGCCACAATTATCACACTGTTTAAGGGGGTCACCGGCTTTTTGTTTATTTTGTTCTCCTTTTCTCTCTTTTCCTGGCTTGTATCCATCGGCCCCATTCAGCCAACTGTTTTAAGACGTTTATCCCCATCCAGGTGTCGATTTCTTCCTGGCGAGCGATAGCGAACCAGAATTGTATGGAGAAATCCGGCATTGCCGTAGACATTTTTCTATCGAAAAATGTACAAATTTAGCCTGCTGTCAAAACATTATTTATAAATATGCAGGCTCGCTACCGCTCGCCAGGAAAATATCGACACTTGGATGTGGATAAAAGTCTTAAAACAATGGGCTGAATGGGGCCGAATGGATACAACCCAGAGAGTCAAGGAGAGAGAAAAAGTAGGAGGTGGGCCCCCTTAAGGAATCTTGACTGGGACAATAAGGCAATACAAGTTAATGGGGGAATACCTAAGCAACCTCAGATTTACTGATGAAGTAGGTTTTTTGACTCAGGGTAAGAGTTACAACAAATGATGGAAGATCTAAACAGAGAAAAACTTCAGATTGGACTGAACTTTAATAAAACGAAAACCAAAATTATAGTTAATCGTAAAGACAGAAGATGAGGTAATAGAAGCAGTTGAAAAATATATATACCTAGGCCAAGTTGTAAAGGCAAACCCAGATCACTCTAGAAATGCCTGTCCACGACTTTACAAATTGTGGAGTTGAAGTTGAGGATCACTGTTGAGAAGCAGATGAAAATGAGATAGAGTTAAGGGAGAAGGGTATATTTTTTGGTTCGATTATTTCATATATGTATTTATTTTTTCCTCCCTAGACCTCCATCAAACTTTAACAAAACAATCCATTAGATCCCCCTTCTAGATAAATTTGTAAATTTTTCGGTAGGCCAGTTCTTCTAAAATTACACTCTCTATCATTCGCCAGGAAAAATAATCGACACCTAAATAGCACGAAAGGTCTTAATATTGACAAAGAAATGGGGCGAAATGTCTTAAAATCGACAAACTAATGGGACAAACATCTATAAATCTGAAAACTAATGGGGTTAAAAATGAGGGAGAAGGGAGTCTAGAAAAAACGACCCATCTCCCTTTAACCCACACAGTACCGGTGACGTCTTTTTCATTATATTCTGGCAACTCATAGACGATTTTATTCAGATTAGGAAAGACCTTTAGCAATAATAAGGCTTCAAACTATCTCAACCAACCCTTTTAGCCACTGTCGATCTTTCTTAAGCTGCATACTATCGTCTAAATATAGCTAGAATAAAAGATAACACGTCGCTGGTACTCAAGGGGTTAATGATTACAAAAGAGTTGCTAGGTGAGAGGTAGTCCTTCTTAGCATCACAAAGGATGGCTGAACCTTGGTATTGATTGGTGTTCACGAAGTACAAGTGTAACTGTCGTACTCGATAAGGGATGACTCCGTCTACTTGAATTATGATCTTCTGATTTAAATATAAGTAGATACAAAGGAAAGTTTACTGTTTAAGATATTTATCACTATCCAGATGTCGATTTATCCCTGGCAAGCGATAGCGAGCCAGCCCTTTATGGAGAAATCCGGCTTCGCCGTAGACATTTTTCTATCGAAAAAATTACAAATTTAGCCAGCTGTCTAACTCATTATCATGGCTCTCTATTGCTCACCAGGTATAAATCGACACCTGGATGGGGATAAATGTTTTAAAACAGTAGGCTGAATGGGGCTGAATGGATACAACTAGCAGGTCACCCCCTTAAGTTAAGGAGGGATCGACTTCACCCATTTGATTGCTAGAGGTCTTTCCTAAACTGATAAACTGATAAAGGCGTCATGATCCTCAAAGGGTTAATTTAGTTACTATGCTTTGCTCTAATGTATAGTCGATTACAGTAGAACATTGTTGGAGCGACATCCAAGAGAATCAAAGGGTTTCATTAGTTATTGAGATCACAATAATTCGTAAAATTGGTGCTTATTTCGGAATATTTTTTTATGTGACTCTACTCAATGTTTAATAATACTAACTTGGAATATATGTCCAGCAGATATATAAGATAAGATAATTATAGATTACTTAGTCATTGCGCTTATATTAATGAGGCGCATGGATGCCAGTATTATATATTTTCACTTATGTGGACTTAAAATTAAATTAAGTTAGTCCTCTTGAAATAGTTTTCTTTAAACCATCATTGAAAGAAAACAGAAGAGATTTGGGGTAACTAAATTAAAATTTTCAAGGACTGGCTGGGGTATTTCAAAGTTTAAAATATGCTACAAATCACGCAAATCGTGTTCTGCGCCTCAGAGGGTTATTGCCATGGAAGGAATGGGAACATTTGTGAAATTCGTTTCCATCTGAAAACAATTCAAATGATCTCATTTAATTTGTGCAACATTTAAGACAATATAAACAACTGTAAATAAAGTGTTCATCGAGTAGGATACAAACTACCTATGGAAGAGGTATTGATGAAAACTAAACGATCAATAATAATATAAATTATCTCCCATGCCTACAGCACATACAAAATGCAAACAACGATCGTAGTTTTCGGGGAGCAAGATGTATTCAGGCAGGAAGGAATATAGTAGGCGTAGCAGATCAACACAATTAATCATGGAGAGGTGTACCAAAAATAAAAGTTATAGAAAAATCAAACAGAGTACAGATGGATAACAGGAAGTGAGAAGTTAAACGTACGGTATATTAGAAGTGGCAATTTGACAGCTCAAAGTGAAAAATAACCATTATGAAAATTAATACAGCATATATATAAATATTTATAACTTTCAATACGAATTAGAATCCTGTGATAATTACCTCAGGGAATCAAACCTATTACCGAGAAATACCGGAGTAGGAGTCTACATATGTAACCACCATAAGATAAATGGTATAGCAACCGGGTTTCTATGAGAGACTACTAGGAATGCTTACAGTAACTCAAGGTATTCACAGTAATTCAATCTATACACTACTATGCAGAACAATATAAATTTTATGACGTGGTTATGTGGTCAGAGAGGCAGATTCATACTCATCTCAGCAGGCTTTAGGATTCTAGGTCTTAAATATAACTATATGTTAGTTGAATAATAAAATCTAAATTAATTACTAATACTAAATTCATGACTGCTTCTAAATTTGTGACTATTAGTCTTAAGGTAATCATTGCTACTAAATAACTGCAAAAATCACCAATGAGTTATATACAATTGAATGTACTACTGCTAAAGGAATGAATGCGTACTGATAGGTTATGTTCAATAGGACCTTAACCCTTCTCACCCGGGTGGCCTACATAAGCTCCATATAGAGTTTTCTCCATAACACATGGCTGGCCTACATAGCTCCATAGCCGTATTTCATGGCTTAATACCACTTAAAACCGCACTAGCGAAAGTGTTGTTGTCCTACCAGATGGTCCGTATAACCAACACGAACAAACACATATTGCCAGTCAGTCATGTGACTCCTGCTTGCATGCAAGCCTATGAAAGATTGTATTGCTTTGCCTGAGTCCTGAAAGCAGACAACAGTGACTTAGGATTGGTTACAATGGGGATATTTATCAGTAATCAATAATAAATATAATCAATATTATTACATAATACATAATACATAATCCATAATCAATAATCAATTGTTGAACGAACGTAAATAGACCGTAGCCGTGGCTGCTGCTACTGTGTTGCCATATTCGAACAGTGCTCAGTATCATAACAAAACACTAGGTTTTATTTCGCACCTCACAGAATAACCGCTTCACCCATCACAAGATAAAACCGAGTACTATCTCTGGTATAAACTGTCTTCGTGGTGCGATGCATAAGGTGTTGATTTTCGGTGTGAGCATCCTGGATTCGAATCCACGGACTGCCACATGTGTTTGTAAATTTCATTAATCGATTTTAGGAGTATAGTTGGTTGTTGGAAGGAACATATTAAAAGTATATAAACTAAGTTAGGCCATTTATTTGCAGAGATACGAGTATCTGTAAATGACGAAACTCGGGAGCATACACGGTTCTAGGCTCCCGGCGGCCATAACTAACCTACTAATTTTCACCATAAAAACTGAACCACTTGGTCTAGATCTAGACTCTAGAGACTTCTAGTCTTCACCCATTGCAAGATAACAGCGAGTAATGCCGCTGGATATACTGTATATATATAACCTAGGGGGATTGGACCTGATGTGACGCATGTCGAGTATGAGCATGCTGTACAGAACGCCCAGTCAGGCCCCACCCTCGCTAGGATCGTCAGGGCAGGAACTTTGGCTGTAGTCTGTGTAGAGTTTCCTAACTCAGTTTATGTGAACCGTTGTACTATAAGTATTATCATTATGTATTTTGTTTTCTTCTAAGTCAACGAGTTCTATTTTATATCATTAGATATAAGTATTGTGTGTGGGATTTATATATATATAATGATGCGAAGAGAGAGAGAGTTATGTAACGGAGGACAGTGTGCGCGCCACGAGGTGTGTAGGCCTCACTCCCTCCTCCCTCCTTCCCCCCTCCCTCCCCCCTCATCAAGAGCGTGGGAATCCTTTGTCGATCCCAGATTGAGAGAGCGAATGTGACGTCATGATTGCCGTTATGCTCGCTACGGGGCCGAGTATAAAAAGGGAGGTCTCGCCATTTTTAGATCAGAACTCATCAGGCAAAGCGACTTCTCATATCCCTTGCAACTATCCATATTCTTCCGACTGATGTGAACTTTCTCTACTCTCTGAACAGCCTATCTTCCTTCTCTTCTCGTCCCTGTTTAACCTCCATGACCCCCCCTTTGGTGCAGATTTAGTCAGCCAAAGTATTATCGCTTGAGTTCTCACGAGATAAGTGCCTGTTAGATAGCCTATTTTTGGAAGGGTTAACTAGAATAGGATTGATTGATGTTTGTTGCACTCGTATATGCATTTCCCTGTGTACTATTATTCATGTTCCTGTTTTCTGCTGGTTTAGGTAATGCTAGACTGGGATAGGGTTCCTCGAGTTGTGATTTCCTATGAGTGCTAGGTTGGTTGAACCAGCACAATTGCAACGGAGACGTGGGAAGCCTAGGGGGTCTTTTTGATTGTGTACCGTGGGAGTTTAGCACTGTGTTGCGAGTGAGGGCTTTTGCCTGTGCCACCCAACACTGTGCTATCTCATTTGCTTGACTTTGAGAGGATCGCCAGGAGAGAGCCAGATACTAGTGATCTGGATCTCTCAAGAGAGCATCCCGTCAATTACCGTAATTTGGCCGCACAGTCTTAAGGACCTCGCTAGGCTACGAGCCGCTTGCTCAGCCATTGTCTCTTAACCTTAGATATCCCAGCTAGACTTTGCTCGACCAGCAGATACAGTATAGTATTGAAGCTTCTCCTTATGTATATTATTGTTTAAGCACTATTGATTTCATGTGTGGCACGTTTAGCTACTTCAGAGATTAGTGGCCCACGAGCACAATCTTAGTAGGCTATTGCCAGTGCATTGTCGGAGTACTTCTTCTTAATGTTTGCCATATCCTATTGCTTATTCTTATAATTCTTCTTATGTCAATTTAAAGCCTTTAATTACCAGTGAGTTATTCATTAAATTGCTGTTCAAAATCCGATACTTACTTCTTATGAGTATTCGAGAAGCATCTAACTTATCAGAAGATTCCTTGCTTGATGCTCGAGGACTATTGTTTAACGTAACGTAATAGTGCCGATCCGAAGTAGAGGGTGGAGGACTTCTTAAGTTCTTAGTTCAAGGGTGGATTACTTCGGCTTCGGCCAACACTATTCTTTAGTGTTGTAGTACTTTCTTCTTTGTTTGATTGTTGACCAGACTAGATAACTCCCGTCTTGTTATTAGTCTGTTGTGTGAAACGCTAGTACCGAGTTCTTGTATACCCCGTTATAGCAGATAGAACTCTGGAGGGTAGTGGCGTTTTTTGTTCGGCTGGCAGTACTCTGGGGTTGGGATCGTGTGTTTCCGTTGTGGCAGCGAGCCATACTCGAGTCCTGTGTAAGAGCCCTAGTGTACCTGAGTGCCCGGTCGTAACAAATGGCGACCTTGCTTAGGATTTTGTGAACAGTATAATTTTTTGCAGAGTTGTACAACATTTGTTTGTTGGTACTTTAGCGTACATATTGAAGAATATTTTTTTTTTGTAAGGCAATTAGGAGAGCATTTAAGAGACTCCAGTTAATTTAGTAATTAGTGCTTGCATAAGGGAGTTTAACACTTTTGTCTCGAGAATTTTTTGGTGAACTTCAGTATGTCGGGCCCTAGTACTGACGAGGAGCGTGAGATGCTAAGTGAGGAGGTGCCGTTAGTAACTAGTGAGGAGGATGCTAGACTTTTTGTAAGTAAGCAGTACCATGTGACGGAGGAGAGGCTGACTGGGGTGAATGTTTATGGCTTGCACCTGATAGCCAAGGTTTTGGGTCTATCCAATGTAGGAGGGATGTCCAAGGGGGAGCTGATTTCCTGGGTGTTGCGTGGGCGACATGGGGTTTCGGAGGAGAGGGCGTTTGGGGGGGTTCCTCCCCAGATCCCCTCTCACTCGACTCCCACAGTGCCGTCCACTCAGTTGCCGGAGGTTAGCACTCTCCCACAGAGGGATGAGAATTGGAAGATTGGAGTGCCCTCGGGCGGTGCGTATGGTGGTTCCCCAGTTCTTGCCCCCCCTCCTTCAGTAGTGGCAGCTCCCTCTTCCTGCCTGTCTCCTGAGATGATATTTAAACTCGAGCTTGCTAAAATTGAGATTGAGGCTAGGAAGCAGGAGATGGAGAATGAGTCTAGGAGGCATGAGAAGGAGATTGAGGCTGAGACTAGGAAGCAGGAGATTGAGTCTAGGAAGCAGGAGAAGGAGATTGAGGCTGAGATTAGGAGGCACGAGGCTGAGCTTAGATACGACTCCGAGAAATATTGTGCTCAGATAGACTTAGATAAGACTCGTGCAGAGTCGACAGGGATTCGGATGGGCCGGGAGGGCCAAGTAAGAGAACAGTCCTTGTCCCACTTAGTCAAGTTGGTGCCGGCATTTAGTGAAACTGAAGTCACAGAATTTTTTAATCGTTTTGAGAAGAAGTGTAGGGAGCATAATTGGCCTGAAGAGAAGTGGGCAGCTCTAGTCTCCTCAAGACTTACGGGTAAGGGTCTGAAGGCTTATGATGCACTGCCTTTAGAGTCTTGCATTGACTACCCAGTATTGAAGAGAGCTGTCCTACGGGCATACGAGTTGCAACCAGAAACATATCGATTGAAGTTTCGGGGTGTTACGAAGACTAGGGAGGCGACCTTTCTTGAACATGCCCGGGACTTAAAAGATGCACTTGCTAACTGGACACGTTCTGAGAAAGCTGAGACGGCCGAACAGTTGACTGAGCTGTTTCTGCTCGAGCAGTTTTATAAGTGTACTGGTGCAGATATGACTTTAACTATTAAAGAAAAGAACCCTAAAACTCTACAGGAGGCAGCTGAGATGGCTGACCTCCGGCTATCACTAATTCGTGGGTGCGGGTCTGCCCAGCGTAGTGAGGCAGGTAACAAGGGGCGTGACGCCCCACCCCCCCGAGTTAGTGATATACATTATGCAAACAAGTACAAGAGCTATGATACCAAGACTGACCACAAGACTAACACCGTCCCATTTAAGAAGGGGCCGGGCCCTTCCCAGTACCAAGGGAAGCCCAGAGGGGAGTTGGAGTGTTATCATTGTCATGAAAAGGGGCACTTTGCAAGAGTCTGTCCTAGCAAACCACCTACAGCAGCTGTGTCTTTGGCCTGCAACATTGGTGTGTCTCCGAAGTCTTCCGAGTTTGCCCGGGGCAGTTCGTCAGAGGCTGAGGCACAGCCAATGCAGAAACACCTGAGAGGCTCGAACCCTGCTCAGGATGTTTTTTGCGACCATAGAGGACGGGGTTGCGTGATGTGGGCGGGGCGCAAGCATGGAGTAGAGGTCTTGCGTGATACAGGTGCTTCCCAGACTCTGATGAACAATTTGACTGGCTACCCTATAAATGCGGCTCGGGTGGTAGTGGTGCAGGGTATTAATGCAACTCGGTCATACCCGCTGGTGCGGTTGGAGTTGGAGGTGGATGGTGTGACACGTGAATTGGATGTCGGGATTGTGGAGAAACTGCCAGTGGAGGGCGTCGACCTTCTTCTCGGCAACGACTTTGCAATGCCCGCTTCTGACGTGAGTAGGGAAGAACAAGAGTGTGTCGAGCGGTGCCAGGCACAACCTATGGCGTGTGTTGTCACCCGAGCTCGGGCAGATAAAGTGTCACAGCCTAGTCCTCCGTCTTCAGACCAGCAGAGGAACGATCAACAGGAGGAGGCTAAAGCTGGAGTTGGTTTTAAGAGTTTTGACTCGGCGGCTCTCCTGGGTGATTCAGTATTAGCACCTATGTTAGAGTCTGGAGAGGCCCCAGGACCTGTCACTGCTAGTGAGGAGGTAGGGCCGGAAGAGACTCAGAGGCAGCAACGTTACACACAGAGAGAAAAAAGGGTTGCTCAGTTGGAGGATCCGGAAGTTCAGAAGTGTGGTAATGGTGCTGTCGAGATTAAACACGAGGACGGGGAAGCATGTCATGTGAACCTGGTGGAGGAGTTTGTGAGGCAACCACCTGCGCAGCCTACTGTCCCTGCGTTGGTCTGCCGCGGCCAAGGTGGAGAAGGAGAGGGGGCAGTAGGGCACAGGTGGAGGAGAGTAGGGATTGTCATGTCTCGGCGAAGCAGTGGGCGGGGGACACGAGTCTGGTGGCTGTGGAAGCGCTAGAGCACCTGTCTGAGCAGCAGTGTGCAGCACTCCAGCACCAGCTCGGTTCATACCCCACTGGTCGTGCCGAGCCCCTGAGTCTCACAACTCGGGCGGTGCGAGATGTTCCGCAGGCAGGTCATGTGACTGTTAAAAGACCGTTAGCCTCGTTGTTTCGGTGGTTTAAGGTGGGCGACGAGGCCTTGGCATGGTGCCAGGTCAGGGTCGACCATGGCTGCCAAGGGTGGTGGTCAAAAGGAGGACATTGAGCAGATTGGTAGGGTCGGCTGTGGTATCGCAGTGCCCGGTCGTCACATAGCCTCCCAATGCTGCTCTAGTCTAATGCAACAGCCCTACCACAGACCGACTGTATCTGGCCATGTCGCTAAAAGCGGTGATGCTGCGCAGGCAGATGTCGTCACAAGGAATGTGGGGGTGCGCATGTACGGTATCGGCGGGGAAGCCTTAGCTATAATGAACTGTGGGAGTGACTGCACGGGTGGTACTGATTGTCCCTCTCATGACCTGGGCTGTTCTAGGGACGAAGGTGGAGAAGGAGGGAGACTACAGGTTAGAAGCTGCGGTCTCGGCTGGGTTGTGGGAGGGCACAAGGCATGTTGTTCGTGGAGACAGTGCAAGGCAGTTATTTACTAGGCTATGGCAGTACTTTCGCATGTTTGTTGCTTCTCCAGGCCTGAGGTACGGGGTAGAATCCGACATGCAGGCTGGAGATAGTGCAAGGCTCAGTTTAATTCCCTGCCGTATAAATCCTGCTCGACAGCCTATGGTGCAAGCAGAGCTGGATTACGTGTGGACGAAGGATCTGAGGGATAAGGAATGTCGTGAGTGGTCGTTGCTTGTAACTTTGTCCGAGCGTGCTAAAGAGGTATGTGGTTTTGTTGTGGACGGGAGTACCTACCAGTGCAATGTTGTGCCTGACGGACTTAAGAATGCACCAGCAACGTGTCAGAGCCTGATGAATGAAAGTGAAAAGGACAATGATGCGCTGGGGGCATTTCGAGATCTATGTTCCAGCCTATGGTCCGGTCGGTGTAGTTTACCCAGATCATTACCCTCTCAAGATCTTGGACCCGTTTCACAATCGGAATATGAGGCTGACCAGGTGGTCACTAAGGTTATTGGTATATAACCTGGACATAAGTCATATTGCCGGTTGTGACAACGAGGTTGCATGTGGTCGTTCAGGGGTATATGATCCTGGGTAAATTGACACACGGGTAGCCTCCTGCTTTGGTTTGAGTAGTATTTTGCGCTTGGTGCTTGTTGGCTCGCGGTTGTAGCCAGCGTATTGGGTCGTAAAGCAGGATTGTTGAGCGTTTGGTATAGAAGAAAATAGGCTGCCCTTATAGTGCAGCCGAAAAAAAACATATTAAAATATAAAAATCATATAAAAACTCTTTCTTTTTGATGAAGATAATTGTATAAGTTTGTCATAGCCTATAAGGTTTGAGTAGTCCACGAACTATCAAACGGCTGAGCTGCTGTAAGCTCGCTCTGGGAGCATGATATTGTGTCTTTTACTATTGTTGGGAGGAGTTATGAAATGTGAATTTTTTTTTTATAAGATGTGTTTTAGTGATAAACTCAGCGTTGTTTTAGTGCCATGCGGTCGCTGGGTGTGAGGGGTTTGATGGGGTTCTGTATATCAGATTTTAGCTCAGGGTTGAGCAAGTAAAATCTTGGGGGAGGTGTGACGCATGTCGAGTATGAGCATGCTGTACAGAACGCCCAGTCAGGCCCCACCCTCGCTAGGATCGTCAGGGCAGGAACTTTGGCTGTAGTCTGTGTAGAGTTTCCTAACTCAGTTTATGTGAACCGTTGTACTATAAGTATTATCATTATGTATTTTGTTTTCTTCTAAGTCAACGAGTTCTATTTTATATCATTAGATATAAGTATTGTGTGTGGGATTTATATATATATAATGATGCGAAGAGAGAGAGAGTTATGTAACGGAGGACAGTGTGCGCGCCACGAGGTGTGTAGGCCTCACTCCCTCCTCCCTCCTTCCCCCTCCCCCCCCCTCATCAAGAGCGTGGGAATCCTTTGTCGATCCCAGATTGAGAGAGCGAATGTGACGTCATGATTGCCGTTATGCTCGCTACGGGGCCGAGTATAAAAAGGGAGGTCTCGCCATTTTTAGATCAGAACTCATCAGGCAAAGCGACTTCTCATATCCCTTGCAACTATCCATATTCTTCCGACTGATGTGAACTTTCTCTACTCTCTGAACAGCCTATCTTCCTTCTCTTCTCGTCCCTGTTTAACCTCCATGACCCCCCCTTTGGTGCAGATTTAGTCAGCCAAAGTATTATCGCTTGAGTTCTCACGAGATTAAGTGCTGTTAGATAGCCTATTTTTGAAGGGTAACTAGAATAGGATTGATTGATGTTTGTTGCACTCGTATATGCATTTCCCTGTGTACTATTATTCATGTTCCTGTTTTCTGCTGGTTTAGGTAATGCTAGACTGGGATAGGGTTCCTCGAGTTGTGATTTCCTATGAGTGCTAGGTTGGTTGAACCAGCACAATTGCAACGGAGACGTGGGAAGCCTAGGGGGTCTTTTTGATTGTGTACCGTGGGAGTTTAGCACTGTGTTGCGAGTGAGGGCTTTTGCCTGTGCCACCCAACACTGTGCTATCTCATTTGCTTGACTTTGAGAGGATCGCCAGGAGAGAGCCAGATACTAGTGATCTGGATCTCTCAAGAGAGCATCCCGTCAATTACCGTAATTTGGCCGCACAGTCTTAAGGACCTCGCTAGGCTACGAGCCGCTTGCTCAGCCATTGTCTCTTAACCTTAGATATCCCAGCTAGACTTTGCTCGACCAGCAGATACAGTATAGTATTGAAGCTTCTCCTTATGTATATTATTGTTTAAGCACTATTGATTTCATGTGTGGCACGTTTAGCTACTTCAGAGATTAGTGGCCCACGAGCACAATCTTAGTAGGCTATTGCCAGTGCATTGTCGGAGTACTTCTTCTTAATGTTTGCCATATCCTATTGCTTATTCTTATAATTCTTCTTATGTCAATTTAAAGCCTTTAATTACCAGTGAGTTATTCATTAAATTGCTGTTCAAAATCCGATACTTACTTCTTATGAGTATTCGAGAAGCATCTAACTTATCAGAAGATTCCTTGCTTGATGCTCGAGGACTATTGTTTAACGTAACGTAATAGTGCCGATCCGAAGTAGAGGGTGGAGGACTTCTTAAGTTCTTAGTTCAAGGGTGGATTACTTCGGCTTCGGCCAACACTATTCTTTAGTGTTGTAGTACTTTCTTCTTTGTTTGATTGTTGACCAGACTAGATAACTCCCGTCTTGTTATTAGTCTGTTGTGTGAAAACGCTAGTACCGAGTTCTTGTATACCCCGTTATAGCAGATAGAACTCTGGAGGGTAGTGGCGTTTTTTGTTCGGCTGGCAGTACTCTGGGGTTGGGATCGTGTGTTTCCGTTGTGGCAGCGAGCCATACTCGAGTCCTGTGTAAGAGCCCTAGTGTACCTGAGTGCCCGGTCGTAACACTGAGTATATACACATACAGGTTAGGTCAATGTTTTGCATATATATAAGCGCACCAAAATCCCGAGAATTCAACGAAACAACCGGTTAAACCGTTCGCGGGAAGGTATAAATGGTCGTTCGGCGAGGTTTAAGCACCACAAATAACGCAGACCATGCTTACCCATGGAACATTTGGTGGTGCTTCGATGCAACCCCGTTCGTGAATCGCACTCATAGAAGAGGGATGTGTAAAACTGAATGTATTTTTCTCGTGTCAATTATTTCCATACAACCATCAGAGAAAGATACAATATCAGACAATAATAAAAAAAAAAAAAAAAAAAAAAATTAACAGGCTATACGAAGAAGACCTACTAAAACAATATTATTCAGAGAAGATAAATGTAAAGAAGAGGCAACGAGAATAATTCAACAAATCTGGAAAGAAAGATAAAAATTATTAAACTCATTCACGTGATATGATAATAACGAAACAAATGGGGTGGGGGGGGGGGGGGGCAATAGGCAGGACAAGATGGGTTAACAAGCTCAACATGAAGCGGTTTAACCCGGGAATGGCTCCGAGACTCTTAAGAGGTTTTACTGGGCGAAGGCGACGGGACTCTTAAGATCCAAGGCCTAAAAAAGGCCCTTTTAAAAGACCCCAGTGGCATATATGATTAAGTGAGATAATTCCCCTCCATACCTCCTATCACACCTCCACATGTGTCCAACCCCCCCCCCCCCCCCCCTGCCTTCAATTATCACCTATTTTTCCTCTTATTCCCTTGTTTATCGGTTTATTTCCGCGCCAATATCCCCAACCCGGTTTCAAGGTCGAAGGGGAGGCATATAGAGATTGTAGCAAGAGAGAGACTTCACTTGCAAGGCCTCAGTGTTGATCGATAAGTGAGAGGGGGAAGTTGTGTGCCACGCCGACTCTCCTCTCATGAATGAACCGGTCGGCATTACTTCGTCTTTCTCACCCCCCAAATACTATTCCCACTTGTTTTATTGCCGTTACATGTTAATATCTTCTTAGTAAACGTAAAATAGGCACATATGAGTAAGTGGTAATAATATTTATCGGATAATGACTATTTTCGTCAGGAATGAGCCTCAATACGTTCGCTTGGCGGGCAATTTCAAATACCGGAACCATAGCTTCGCCGTTTAAAGGTTAAGGGGAGATTTCCACTAGAGGGATTTTTTTTCTGGATCCATTTCTGCACATGTTTAGCCCCATTGCTTGAAATTTTAAGTTGTTCACCCCATTAGTTTTGCGATTTTAAGAGCTTTCACCCGATTTCTGCCAAATTTAAGACCTTTTGTGCCATTTAGGTGTCAAATTTTTTCTGGCGAGCGATAGCAAGCCTGTAATTAATGAGGAATCGGCCTTCGGCCGGGACATTTTTCTACCGAAAAATGTACAAATTTATCTTGAAAGAGGGTCTAGGGGGTTTAATTTTAAGCTTGATGGAGGTCTAGGGAACATAGTAAAAACCTCCCCTTAATGGTGAGGAGAGATCGTGGTTGGGTGGAGGAACTGCTTCTTGGTTGCTACAGTATACTAATCAAAACTAACTATTGTGTGGGTGGATATGCTTGTGGGGAGATGTGCTCATTCTAATATTAGAATGAGCATATCAATCTTTTAAGGCGGGCATTGGCAAATCTACCAGGAGAGAGAGAGAGAGAGAGTTAATCTATTGTGACAGGAGGGCGGGTCTCTCACTCTCTCTCTTTCTCTCACTGATGATTACACACAGGAGAGGGCTGGTGAGAGTATAATTATATGAAGCTGTGAACGGGAGCCTAGTCAGTCTCGAGCTAAACTCCACAATGAACACCAAGGTACAGAATCTATATCTAAATATATAGTAAATAAATCGAGACAAAATTGTTTCACAAGCAATGATATGATTTGCAACACAAACAATAACTTGCTCATTATCAATGCTCATTTTGTATATAACTTAGCAATACATGGAGCACTACTAAGAATCAGATCGATACAAAACACGATATTTACCACTACGCATGGTTGGTCATTAAAGTGGTTGCTTTTATCTAAAATAGATAATGTTGATTTATTGCTTTATATCTCATTTGACTTGCCTCGACATTATCCGGATATACTCTACATGCACATACTCAATTATTATAATAGATTCATGCAAGGCACACGCTTTTTGTATAATTGGGCAAAATTATGTATGATTGTCTTTGTTTCCACCCACAGATAGTTATCCTGCTGGGCCTTCCTGCCCTGGTTGCTGCTGACAGCGGTGAGTTCCGTAGATACGGATCGGACTCAGGCGTAAGTACAGTATAATTAATAGAACAAAGTTTCGTTTTCATAATAACAAATATTATAAGATGTTTCAATGTAGCCTACATAAAACGAATGTTAAAATGAATTCCGAAAAGATGACAGAATGAATAATAACAACACTTGAGGAGGAACACTTACAGTCTGAAGAAGGAATCTGCAATACTTCGTCAGTAAAGGGCTCCTCCTTGAACGGCGCTTTCATGCATACATAAAACGATTATTTAAGTAAAACTTCTCACCAACAGTCACTCGAGTCGAGCGAGGCCAAGTACGAGTTCCAGTGGGCCGTAGATGACGACTCCTCTGACAACCACTACGGCCACCAGGAGGCCCGTGATGGCGACAACACCCAGGGGTCGTACTACGTGCAGCTTCCCGACGGTCGTCTCCAGACAGTCAAGTACTTTGTGGATGGTGATTCTGGCTACGTTGCCGATGTCAGGTACGACGGTTCAGCTTCCTTCGAGTCCGGATCCTACGAGTCTGGATCCTTCGAATCCCGTGAGAGCTACCGCCCCCGCTACAGGTTCGACTCCAACGAGTCCAAGTAAATTACTCTACTGATACAATGCTATGGTGAATGGATACTTGCTATATCAGGCTGGTCAATTATCTCTGTACAAACCAGATTAATTATGTATATATTTATTGTCTCAACAAATGTGGCCGTATTTATTAAACGAAATTCTTGCACTTAGTATTTGTTTTAATCCAACCGTGAAGTGAAGCTATATACATTGTGTGCTCAATCTTGTCTCAATGTAGAACAAGTGTATGTTTTCAAATACAAAATGCTTCAGTTTAATAAAATTCCTGAACACTGCGTTCGAAAGACTGTAAGTGGTAGGAAGAAGGAAAGAGAGTCTGAGGAAGTGATTTCTATGGCTAAAGATCGCGTAAAAGAAAAACTGCAAAATGGCTCACACTTGGGTTGGAGAGTTAAACAGATATGGCGTGAGACCGTGTTGAAAGACACGTGCCGCGTACTCTCCACAAGGGCTCGGCTACACGATCCGTTTGGCAGATTGGTTTTCGAAGCATAGTATCTAAATTTTGCTCAAACACAAATCTTGAAAACAGAAACACTGAACCACCTACCCCTCGTTGGCAGTTACGGGTGGGATCCAAATAGTTACATGGTCACCAACGGGTGTTCTTATCACACCACACACAAGCGGCCATAGCTCTCTCATCTCCCTTCCCAGCAGACTCCCACACACTGACCGGTACCGTAGGGGAGCCGGTTCTCTGTAAAACACTCTGTCCGCTAAACAGTGGTCAGAAACATGCTCCGACACCTATGCCTCGACACTGATCCAACATGTGTTTGAACACCACACGTGGCTTTAGTTAGTTAGTTAAAATAGCATTTCAGAGGCTATCGACCATATTGGATTATTAAGCCAGCACACTGTAAGTCAAGAATAACGTCAGGACTTGAGCGTCTCTTACTCCAGTCCCTTCTACGTGGCAACTGATCATGTAGCCGACTCCTAAAGGAGGGGGGGGGGGGGATCTACAACCACCGATACAATTACCGTATATACCGGCGTATAAGAAACATTTCTAAACCATATATGGTACAGTACTATGAACGACAACAGTTCGTTCCCCTAACCAGCCACTGGGTGAATCCGAAACACCTGGGGGTCGAAAAAACGAAGCATTTATTGAGTGTAAATGGCACTTCTTGCAGATGCTTCGTATTCGACCCCCAGGTGTTTCAGATTCTCACAGTGACTGTTTGGGGGAACGACCTTTTGCCGTTGATAGTAAACTCCTATAGTCTATTCGCTGTAAGTAGGCGATAAATCATGAACTCTAACCTTTGTAACTAAAAAACGACTAGAGTAATCGAGCTAATTTTTTTACAAAGTGGGAAGAGTCAGTCAAGGAATAGCTGTGGAAATTTACAGCCAATTTGCTCTTGCCCTTTTAGAGTTACAGAGGATAGAGGTCATGATTCCTCGCCTACTTACAGTGAATAGACTATATATATGATAAACCTGAGACAGTAAACATTGAATGAGGAAAAATACTGACTCGAGCATGTGTTGAAAGGGAATGTTTCAAAATATTCATCAGCATGGCAGAATTATTGTTACAGAAAGTGTGTACCACCTTAAGGGGACATGGGCCGTTTTTTAGGTCCCCCTTCTTCCTTATGCTTAGCCCCATCAGTTTTCAGAGTTTATGATGTTAGGCCCATTAGTTTGACGATTTTATTACCTTTCGCCCTATTTCGTTGTAAATTTTAAGACATTTCGTGCCTTTAGGGTGTCGATTTTTTCTTGGCGAGCGATAGCAAGCCTGTAACTTTAAGAGTAACCGGTCTTAGGCCAGGATTTGTTTTGTTTTTTATCGAGAAACATACACATTTATCTTGAAGGGGAGTCTAGGTTTTATTTCTTCTAAGCTTGATGGAGGTTTAGCAAGGAAACTAAAAAAAATAATTATTACCAAATAACCGGCCACTAGCCTCTCAATTTGTCTGCGATTGTAGGCCTATTAAGAAAATACAGAGGAGCAGTCACTCATTGGGTTACATGTTGAGCCCACTAGGAGTCTCCGAAGCAAAAATATCGGGTCAAGATTTAAACTGAAAATTCAATACGGCCCCAGACATCTTAAGTATTATGGACCGCGGCTGTACATTACTGTCTAAACGTCGTCAGTACCGGTACCGTCCTTTTAACTTTATTCTGGCTACTATCAGACGGTTTTATTCGGCTTAAAATGGGCTTCGGGCAATTAACAGGCTTCGAACTATCTCACTTAACCCTTTTTACTACAACAGATCTTTTTTAAACTGCACAAAATCGTGCTCAATAGGTGGCGTTCTGAGAGTGAGGGTCTGAGTCTGGAGGGTGAGACAGTGAAGCACTTGAACGAAGCAACCAGCCGCTTCAGAGATGGAGCTGCTTCGAGCCATGAATGGGTGCTTCACATGTCTCACTCCCCAGACTGGAAAAAGACCTCACGGGCTTTACCGTGTTGAACGGTGAAATGTACAGGCTCTCAGCCTATGCCCGAGAGGGAGTAGTTGGAATATAGAAAAACAAATATATATATATATATATAACTAGAATAATATTTAAAAGACGTCACCGGTACAGAAGGAGAAAAACATCAATCTAATAGAGTGATGCTACAGTGCGGCGAGTGGCAAGTGATTGGAAAGATAGTTAGAGGACGGGAATAGATATCATTCCACATTTTGGAGAATACCAGCCCATTAACCCTTTTCTTCATATTCTGGCAACTATTAGACAATTTCATTCAGCTTTGGAAGGACATCTAGCCATTACAAGACTTCAAACTATCTCAACCAACCCTTTGAACTACCACAGCTCCTTCCTAAGCTGCATAATATCGTCTAAATATAGCTAGAATAAAGTATAACAGACGTCGCTGGTACTCAAAGGGTTAAGCCATCCCACTCATGCACACAACACTACACACATGGACAAACTGTACAGTCGTGGGCATGAATACTTGAGCAACTATTAAGGGGAGGCAGCTGGTTTTTCGAGTCCTCCTCCTCCCTCTGTTTAGCCCTATTAGTTATGAGATTACAAGACATTCGCCCCATTAGTTTGGCGATTTTCAGACATTTTACCCCTTTCCTTTGCCAATATTAAGACCTTTCGTGCCATTTAGGTGACAATTTATTTTCTGGCGAGCGATAGCGAGCCTGTATTTTAAGAGGAATCGGCCGGGACATGTTTCTACCGAAAAATTGAACAAATTTATATCATATCTTATGGGTGTCTTTTTAAGCTTGATAGAGGTTTAAAGAGCAAACTAAACCTCTTCCTTAAACCATTGAGCCGAACTAGTAAACTATGCTGCACAATACCGTCTGAGCTCCCTTAATGCCACAACAAAAGACAATGAGCAACAACTATACTCTGTTTCTTTTCAACTGACGGTAAATTGCAAAGTTCCCATCAAGATTTCTCAGTTATTTTTAAGGTTTTGTCGTGAAATATGGTGTTAATTATATAAACTTGGTCTTAATATGATGCAAAAACATAGTAATTTCATATTGTTCCAAGAAGTATCGAACAATTAGCTGCTAAGGGTTTCAATTTATCGTCAGATGAAATGAAACCGAGTATAGTTTGTTGTTGTTGTTGCTGTTCCCCAGGCTGTCTGGCCGAGCAGTCCCAAGGTCCCGAGCAAGGCCAAGGCCATAACCGAGCGTCCCCACAGAACTCTCCCTGCTTACCACTAAAAATGCCCAAGTGACCGAAGCCAATCAAAGGCGGGGAGCTGAGGAGGGTGCGGAAACGCCCGGGAAACCAAAGCCCCACCCAAGGCCCTGTGCCCCTCAGCAATTATGAAGGGAAAGTTGAGGGGCAAGGGAAAAATGTGACGCTTTGGCTCCCAATCTGCCAAGCTCTAGGTTGGCACAATCTGCCAAGATCTAGGTTGGCACAATCTGCCAACCTCCAGGTTGGCAGTAGGGAGGTCAATCCACGGAGGAGACGCCGTCACTTTAGATCTAGAAAGTATATAAGTAAAAGGAACAGTCAGAGTAAGCTATGGGTATGGCAGAGAACGCTCAGTTCTCACTCTGATAGACCAGCCCATCACCACATGACTAGAACCCAATCCTCTCAGCATCAACTAGGAAAGGCCCTAGAAAGCCGCCTTTGGCGGGGGGATAGCTCCCCTATTTAACTCCTTTCGGGGTTGGGCACCCACCCCCGAGTATAGTGAATGGCAGTAGCTTGACTTCTAGCTCATGCAGTTTACCAATATACATTATGCCATTGTATCATAATTGCGCTTCCAAACATGCAGCAGAAATAAATGTCTACAACTGTACAAATAGTGAAGCTGAAGTTGAGCATCACTGTTGAGAAGTAGATGAAAGATGAGATACGGTCAGTGGTTACAAAAGAGTTGCTAGGTGAGAGGTAGTGCCTTATTAGCATCACAAAGGATGGCTGAACCTTGATATTGATTGGTGTTCACGAAGTACAACTGTAACTGTTCAACTCGTTAACCCCTTCAGTACCGGTGACGTTCTTTTCATTATATTACGGCAACTATTAGACGATTTTATTCAGCTTAGGACGGACGTTAGCAATTAAGAGGCTACTGACTATCTCAATTAACTCTTGTAACAACCACAGATCCTTCCAAAGCGGCATAAAATCGTCTAAATATAGCTGAAATAAAACAATCGACATTCCCGGTAGTGAAAGGGTTAAGGGATGAGTCCGTCTACTTGAAATATGTTCTTTAGATGGAACTACAAATATAGAGCAAATTTTCTTATTAAAGTATCCTACTATGGTAGATATTGACTGTATTTAGATGCAGTTCACTTTTTGGTCGATTTATTCATGTATTACTTATTTTTCTAGTTTCCTCCCTAGACCTCCATCAAACTTGAAAAACACATTAATTAGAAACCTCTTCTAGATTAATTTGTACAATTTTCGGTAGAAAAAAGTCCTTGCCGAAGGCCGGTTCTTTCAAAATTACAGGCTCACTATCGTTCGCCAGGAAAAAAAATCGACACCTAAATAGCACGAAAGGTCTTAATATTGACAAGGAAATTGGGCGAAAGATCTTAAAATCGACAAAATAATGGACCGAACGTCTTATAATCTCAAAATAAATGGGGCTTAACACGAGCATCAAAAGGGAGTTTATGAATTGGACGCATGCAGGAGGTAAGTGCTCTACTGAATGTATTTTTCTCTATTGTGTTTATGTCAATACAATCATGAGAACATGAAAGAGACGGTGTGTGACTAGAGGGGAAAAACGACTCCCAATTATCCAAACTTATTATTATATTATATTCCGGAGCTTATAAGTAAAAATAAACTCTTCTACCACCCGTGCGTGGACTGATAGTAGGGTTGGTACACGTTTAGTTTTTATTGAATCGTGTATGATTACAAAAGAAGAAAAAACAAGTAAAAAAAGTGCAGATAGCGAGAGAGAGAGAGAGAGAGAGAGAGAGAGAGAGAGAGAGAGAAGATTTCTCTTTCTCTCCCTCACTGATGTTGGCTAACAGGAGAGGGCTGGTGAGAGCATATATGATTCTGTGAACCAGAGCCTAGTCAGTCTCGAACTACACTTCATAATGAACACCAAGGTACAATCTTGTTGTTTGAATGTACAGTATAAGTAACAAACTGGAATTATAACATTTAACAAGCAAAACTTATATTTGCAACACAATCTGTAAAATAAAACTAAGTTGTTGATTAACGTAATGGTGTTTCTCTGGAAGAACCGATGTTTCTTGTTTGCTGGGTAGCTCAGCTTTGCCTTACCTACAGTAGATACTATTTCTATATGATTTACAGTACATATAGGTTAACCCGCTCAGTACCAGCGATGGCAGAGAGCCGTCAGTAGATAAATCACTCCCCAGTCCCAGCGACGGCTGCCACCCGTCAGTAATATACGATCCTTGTAACTGCCAGTATCAGGCAGTACCTGGTACCACGACGTTTGAGCACTGCTCTAAGACCTTGGCAACACTTTTCAGCTTATATCCAATCCCCACATGCTGGGAGAGGCAGTATTCCTCCATCTTTTGAGGTGGGAGGTTGTTATATCTTGGCTCTGAAGCCATTTTGGCCACATTGCTTGGGACTGGGGGGTACACTTATGCTAGTACAGTAGGGGTTAAATCATTGGTATTACAAATTCATATATCTATATCACGCTATATCTAATGGCTTCACTTTATTATTCATTATTGATAATAGTATTTTATTTACGTCCTCAGAATATCATCCTGCTGGGCCTGGCTGCCCTGGTTGCTGCTGACAGCGACAAATTCCGCGGCTATGGATCCAACACTGGGGTGAGTATATAATAATGAGAGAAAATAGCTAAACTTGTCAATATTTTGGAAAACAAATATATAACAATACGTTTTACTGCATTGAATATAAGAAAAACATATTAATATATTTTTCTAACAGTCCTTTGAGTCGAGTGAGGCCAAGTACGAGTTCCAATGGGCCGTAGATGACGACTCCTCTGACAACCACTACGGCCACCAAGAGGCCCGTGACGGCGACGACACCCAGGGGTCCTACTACGTGCAACTTCCCGACGGTCGCCTGCAGAAGGTCACCTACTACGTCGACGGTGACGATGGTTACGTTGCTGATGTCAAGTACGAGGGTTCAGCCTCCTTTGAGTCCGGATCCTACGACTCTGGATCCTTTGAGTCCTGTGAAAGCTAACGCCCCCGCTACAAATTTGACTCCAACGAGTCTAAATAAATTACTCTGCCGATAAAAGGACACGATTCGATGAATGTAGCCCTACCCTATCACGAAAGTCTCTGTACAAACCTAATGTCTTATGTATATATTTATTGTGTATGAAGTGTGAAAGTAGTTATTAAACGAACTGCAAATTATACTGGTTTTAATATGCCACTTAACCTCCATTATTAAGAATATGTTATCAATTCATAAAATTGATGAGTCTTGTGAGATCTACCGCTCTTCCCAGAGGTACAGCTTCAATTCCAAGGAGTCGAAGTAAATTACTCTGATTCCATTAACAAAAGCCCCTTGATATGACAATAAATTAGTTACCTTATCAAGCTCGCTATTGCTCGCCAGGAAAAAAATGACACCTGGATGGGGATAAAAGTCTTAAAACAGTATGCTGAATGGGGCCAAATGGACACAATCAAAAAAGAGAAAAAAAGTAGGTCACTCCCCTTAAACACATTGCAAATGAAATCTATTAATGGACATAAAATCCACTAAATTCTCAACTTATGGCAACACCGAGGCATTCAACAGGCTTTATAGAATCTCTCATTTTATTGTCTTGCCGAAGGAAGTGGTCGAGCAACTTGTGAACTAGTTCGTCAAAGTTGGTTATTGACAGGCGCAATTAGTTGAAAGATCTAACTTTATTCTTTCTCAGGTTGTGAAAAAGATTGTTAATTTGAATGCTCCAACTTTGCTCCTTTCTTCAATCAGAGGATGAACCCATAGACTATATACCCATGCTTCCTCTTCTTTCCCAAGTACAAGACATAAAGGAGGAGAACCCAATCACGGTGGTCCATGCGATAGTTCACACCTGCATAATGCAAACTAAAACAAAAATAAAAAATAAAAACAAATTAAAAGAGGGAAGGCGAAAGTGCCGGTTTAGCGTTTTTTACCAGCTCCGTCTGAAAATGGTCGCAGACACTAGTGCACCCTAAACGAGGACGTAGGCATCAGCCGCTCCGCTCCGTGTGAAAGGGGCTTACATGTAATTTATAGTTTATGTTTAAGGTTCAGCAGCCTTCAGACATGCTACCATCCTGTCCAGGAGACGGTTATATGATTAATGCGATCACGTGAACATTCGTATTACGTTCAGTGTAGGTCGTGGATAATTTTACTTTTCTTGGGAGTGAGATCCATAGCAGTGATAGATTATGCAACAATGTTGTTAGTTGCCTTGGTCTAGCATATTGGGTTATGGATTCTCTCAACTAGAGAGAAAGCAGAACTAAATTATGAATATTCATAAGACTAGTGTTTCCTGTCTTGCTGTACAACTGGCAGACATGGACACTCAGCATTGATTTGGAGAGAGGCATCCATTCCCTTAGTACCAAATGTCTCCACAAGATTATTGGCTACCGTTGGTATATGACCACTTAAGTATCAAGTTTCTCTTTATAACTCAACAGAGACATATTGAGTGCATAGTTCGTTAGTGCCAGCTTCAGTTTTTTTAGCCCATGAACCTCCTCCCTGAAATTGGGCTTAGTATGCAGTTTTGTGATATATTTGTAATATTCAACTTCACCGCCACGGGAGTGGCGCCAGTAGAGATAATCTGAAGTATCGATACCATGCTTCATCATGCAATTCTTGGTGTCTTTCCTTATTCCATTCTTTGAGAGGAGAAACGGGTTTAAAATGACGAAAAACGCAAACATGTCGATTGGAAAGGTCAATAGTTGACAAACAAAACAAAACTATGTATACTGTATATAACATAATATACTCAGAAGGGTATAATATTTCATTTTTGAAAGTGTATACAAATATACGCAGGACACCCATTTTTTGTTTTCACTCCACTTTATCTCATTGTGTATACTCTGTGTCTCACCCTTCATACTTTGCTTAGCCATGTGTACTCAGTGTCTCACCCTATTTACTGTTTCACCCTACATACCCTTTCGCCATATACATACAGTACATACCATCTCACCCTACAAACACTAAGAGGAATCCAAAGGCCCTTACCGAGGAGGTCAAGGGTAAGGTGAAGCAGCAGCTGGATGGAGCTTCTGGGTCGCTACACCTCCACCAAAAACACATCTTTCTGGCAACTGTGTGTGGTAGTATATGATTGGGGGTGGGTTGAACTCTTTTGCAATTATTGCATTAGCGTATATGGTCATCTATCTATCTATCTATCTATATGCTCAGGCCCAATCCCCACTTCTATTTTTATTTTATTTTCTATTTGATCCTATTTTATATGGTCAAAAAAAACTAAATGTATCAGAAAAGATAGAGAGAGAGCGTGATACACGAAATACATAGCATCTCATAGACCTTGCTAAGTGCCGTCCATTCCTGAAATATAATCCAGGTCCATGTTCTTTACAAATACACAGTATTATACTAAATAAAATCTACCCCAAAATATCTACCCAATTGAATATATATAAAACGTCTTAAAACAGTAGGCTGAATGGGGCCGAATGTATACAACCCAGAGAGAGAGGGAAAAGTAAAAAACATGAGGTGGGCCCCCTCAATCAATTTAATCAACTTCCCTAATCACCCTCCTATGCTTCCATTAACCTCACTCTACCTTACACAAGGGGAACAGCGCGAATGGCTGTTCGAACAATACTTTGTGCTGTGTCTTTAGTAATTTACATTGTTAAAGCAATCTCATAGTTTTTAAGGAATTAATTGAGTTGATTATTTATTTTACGAGAGACACTGATGAAAGAGGGGGTCTCTCTCTCTCTCTCTCTCTCTCTCTCTCTCTCTCTCTCTCTCTCTCTTTTACACACACTTATGATGACACACAAGAGAGGGCTGGTGAGAGTATATATGAGGCTGTGAACGGGAATCTAGTCAGTCTCAAGCTAAAGTCCACCATGAACGCAAAGGTAAAAATTCGGAGTTTTAATATACAGGAATATGTCAAGTCTATGTTGCTATGAAAATATATTAATACAAATCTTAACAATAATAGTGTTTTGCAAGTTCTTTTACATGCACATTTTTCATTCAAGATATATAAGCTTTCCAGTAAATTAATAATCATTAAATAAATATGAAAATAAATAATTATAGGTGTATTATCCTCTTTACTTTTAGATCCTCATCGTTTTGGGCCTGGCTGCTCTGGCTGCTGCCGACAGCGACGAGTTTCGCGGCTACGGATCCAACTCTCGGGTGAGTGTAAAAATATTGGTTTAGTGTCTTCTAATAATGTGCAAGATATATTACAAAAAGTTGTTAAAAGGCCCTCTTCATTTCATAAGAAACTAAAAATATATAATTTTACCGACAGTTTTTCGAGTCCAGTGAGGCCAAGTATGAGTTCCAGACTAAAGCTTATTTAATTTTAGCAGAATTTCTCCATAATGAACTTAGGAAAATTCAAAACTGATATTGATTAAAGTTTTTGTTTCCTTTGCCAACAGTCGTTTGAGTCATATGAGTCCGATGAAGCCAAGTATGACTTCAACTGGAATGTGAATGCAGAAAGATATAGGAACCACTACGGCCACCAGGAGGCCCGTGACGGCGACGACACCCAGGGGTCGTACTACGTGCAGCTTCCCGATGGTCGCCTGCAGAAGGTCTCCTACTACGTCGACGGTGATGATGGTTACGTTGCCGATGTCAAGTACGAGGGATCAGCCTCCTTCGAGTCCGGATCCGATGAGTCTGGATCCTTCGAGTCCCGTGAGAGCTACCGCCCCCGCTACAGATTTGATTCCAACGAGTCCAAGTAAATGACTCCACGATCTTAGGATTTGATATGATTATTGAAAATCAACACAATCAAGAAGGCCCATTATCTCCGTACAAATCTATTTGTATATTTATTTATTTATTGTCTCTGAAATGTGACTATATTTATTAAACGAAATTGCAACTTATTTTTGTTTCAATCGTCACAAAATTACACTAATTTCAATTGCATTACTTATCTGATATTTTGCTAAGCACATCAGTATCCAGTATCTGTTCAATATTTATATTAACATGTTTCAATATTACTGAAAAAACAATTAATATTATGGTTTTACCATTACATTTCACTGTAAGCTATGTATTCCGAAAAAGTCAAGCAAATATTACAAAGGAAGCTACTCGAGAATCTAATCTTCATACTCATATATGTGGACTGAGGCATAGTTTCAACTTGTCTCAATCGAGAACCACACGAAGGAGAGGAGAGTAAGAATTGTCCCAATGCTTGTCCCATTCAGTACCAGTGACGTCATGTTTTTATTCTGGACACTATTAGACGATTATATTAACACTCCACGAGCGGCTAGGTCGGTAACTTCTACTACCTGCCAAGCGGGTGATTTTACCCTAAACTAGCCTATTTTCCGTGCTCTTTTTCATGCATAGACAGAGCCAGAGCATAATACAATTATGTATCTGTGAAAGGGCGATAATTGAGCTTTCCAATGACACCAGAACCATCCTTCTACGACCACTGGTTCTCTTGCAACGATCGTGCAACACGAAGGAAAAATCCCTAAAATACGGTAATTTCCTTACATAATTCCCTGTCTAGCGAGGTAGTGGGTGTGGATGTGTGAGGAGGGGAGGTTAGTCGCGGCGCGGTAGCCGTGCCGAACGGTCAGAGTCAACCTACGCTCCTCCCACCACTCGTCTCTCTCTCGGAGCCAATTATGTGCTCAAAATTGCATACCGCCTTAAGTCGGGCCCCGCTAATAAGGGGTTAAACTTAGGAAGAATCTGCGGTAGCTCGAAGGATTATATGACATAGTCTGTAGCCTTTTAATTGTTAGAGGTCCTTCCTAAGCTGAATACAATCATATAGTAGTTGCTAGAAAATAGTGAAAAGGATGTCACCGGTATTGCAATGGTTAAACAGGCAGCCGACATCAAGTAAAGTGGATCACAATAGGCAAGTGGAGAAGGTAAGAGAACCTACGATTGAAATGCAAAAAGTCTAGCAGAAGATGGTAGAGCATATAATCTATATTTTATAAATTTTACACCAACACCAAATACCTCCAATGAAGTTAATGAAAGCATATAATATTATGTGATCCACCGGGATTCGAACCTGGGTTATCACACACAGATTTGTAAACACTCTAACCATTACACCACCAGGACGGTTAAAGGTTTATGCACACGCCTACGACTTATTATCCACTCTCGAATACTGGATACTAATCTAATCACGTTCATATTCCCAACTACGCTATGGTAGCCTACTGTAATTAGTTGAGCAAATAGATTTCGTCGTCTGGCTTTCCAGTTTTGACTAGTAACAGTTTCAATATTAGTGTGATATTACACTTGCAATAAGCTGGAGATTTTAGTAGGTATTGGAAGCTTAGAAATTAGCCAAGGTATTCATAATTAGAAGTGTATGTCGTTTATTTGTTTAATAATTTAGTCATTCTTATTTTATATTGCATTAGTGCCAAATCCTGTAAATAATGGTTGGTCAGGTGTCCAAGAATATCAAATACAAATGCCTACGGTACTAACATGGGATATCTCTTAGTAGCATGTATTCTGTCAGGAATAAATCATGGAAAGCACCAACGGGCCAAAATAGAGAAAGAAAATAAAGTGCTTGGCAAGATGGATAAAATGGGAAAGCAAAGGGAATATCAAAGGAGGTGCACGGAATGAAAATGACGAACCCCACCCCCCAGCGATGTATTTCTTCATTACATGCTAGCTATTACCAGGCGATTATATTTGTCATATGAAAGATATGCTAAAATTAGAGCCTAAAAAACAATCTCACTTAATCCTTTCAAACCCACGACGAGTGGTTGATTATATTCCAGCAACCACCACTCAATATAATTCAAATCAGGAACAAAATATCGTAGAGAGGAGTTTAATCTGTAGCAATAAAATGAGCCATTGGAATACAAATGTTATCAGACAGATACAGGTAAAAAATTACATGAACCTTTTTAAATGTCTCGATCAGAAAAGGAAAGCACAATGAATTGTTTGAGTTTCATACATAATGATTCAAGTAAGGTTGAATGTTCACTATTGTTTTTCGACAATATTATTCTAGCATCTTCATGATATTAACACTTCTATGCATATTTTGTCACGTAACATAAGCTACCCTACATATTCAGTAATGGTGTGTAATAGGGGAGAGCATAGGGTGAATCTAGATGTGAGGCTGGATGGGGAAATATTGGAACAAGTAGAGTGTTTTAAATATCTAGGAGGAACAATAAGCAGGAGTGGAGGTATGGAAGTGGAGGTAAAACAGAGAGTGTGTGAAGGAAGGAAGGTTTTCGGAGCAATGGGAAGTATGTGGAAGACGAGAAATCTTGGAGTGAAAGTAAAAAGTGCACTGTATCAAGGAATTGTTGTGCCAACAGTGATGTATGGGGCTGAGACATGGGCTCTGAAGAAAAAGGAGAAAAGAGGGCTGGATGTGATGGAGATGAGCTGCTTGAGGAGTATGTGTGGAGTTACTCGTAGAGACAGATTGAGGAATGAAGAGATACGTAGGAGAGTGGGGCAGCAGGAACATTTGTCAGCCAGAGTGGACAGAAGGGTGCTGAGCTGGTATGGTCATGTTGAACGAATGGGAGATGAAAGGCTTACAAAGAGAATATGTGAGTCAGATACAAGGGGAGATAGAAGGGCAGGAAGACCCCCATTGAGATGGAGAGACTGTGTAAGAAAGGCTTTGGATGATAGAGGAATGACTATAGATCAGGCAGGGGAAGTGGTGGTGGACAAGAGTGAATGGAGAATGCTTGTGAATAGTTGAGTGAACACGTGGTCATTTGGAGTAAGGGGTCGGGCGCAAGTTGGACTAGATAATAGTCCATCAGGCGCCTGGCCCGGGGAGACGATTAATATGAAGGGTGTGCCTGGAAGTGTGGTGGGAGGGCTTGTGGCTTTGGCTCCGCTGCATGTCTGCCTGCCGAGATCGGAACCTCTCCGGGTGGTCAGGGGCCGGGGGAGTGCTGGAGCGACCTTGGTAACCCTGGTCTCTGGGTCTTCTCCTGGGTGACCTGGATGTGTGAGAGTTTGTGTTTTTTTATCTGTGTTTATTTTTTTGTTTTATGATGTTTTTGTGTTTTCCCTGTTCTTGCTCTGTCTTGAGTCGGCTACCCCCAAAATGGGGATTGGGCCTGAGCATATAGATAGATAGATATTCTGCCACACCTTACATAAAGTGTTTAACCCAATATAATTTTCATCCTTAACAGTTTCTTTCATCCTCTATACTGTCTCACTCTACATATTTTGCCACCCAACAAACTATCCAACCCAATGTATGGTACTCTGCTCCACCCTCTGTACCCTCTCACCCTACACACAATTCTAAATCTACATACTGTGTCTCACCTAACATACATTTTTTAATCATGCATAATCAATGTCTCACCGTATATACTGTATCACTCTACATGCCCTCTCACCCTAAAAACTCTATGAGGAACCCCAACATGATCAACCCGAGAAGGTCGAGGGTGAGGTTAGGCAGAGGCTGGGGAGAGTTTTTGGGTTGCTACAGTTCCAACAAAAACCCATCATTCTGGCACCTGTGTGTAGGCCTTACATAATTATTGGGTGGGTGAAACTCTACTGGAATTATTACATTCGCGAATGTGGTTGGAGAAACTTAAGTAAGTAATCAGATAATTGGATCAGAAGAAACAAAAAACTGACACAATAATACCTAGTATCTCATAGGCTTTGGAGAGGTGCGGTCCATATCCGAGACATACTCCAGGTTTATAGTTTTAACAATTACAGAGCAGTATACTTGGTGTAAATTATGTAAACAAATATTTACCCTATTGAATATATACCAATAATATAGTAAACACTATACATTACTCTACTCATTTTTGTATAAACTCATTTTGCTCCTTTCTTCATTTTGAAGTTTAAGTTTCCATCTTTTTTAGTTTATGTGCTGAAGTGCATGTTCAACCACTGGGGAAAGTTTGTTCTAGGTCATGCAGTTCTTACATGCGAACAAATCTTCACTTAATCTAGAAGGTGTACGTTACACCAAAGCAGCCACAATCCAAAGCGACCACGCTCCAATGAGATCACAATCTGTCCAAACACTATATTCCCAAAAATGGACCATTTCTTTTTCTTGCGCAACTTTTCTTTTACCAGGATGATCACAGTGTCATATTCCAACTTAACCGTTTCTGCCTAATCCGTAGGTTATGAAAAATTAGGTGAGGAAAGTGTTATGCCCGATTCCTCAACATCTCTACCCCAAGATTAATCACATCAGTGGTAGTGATACCAAAGAAGAATACCCAAGCTACCCATTCAATACCGTTCTCTTCAAAGCCAGCTGCCAACACCACAAAGCCCGGAGCTTCTGAACAGCTGCCCCGACCAATTAAGCATCGCCCCGACTCCACCCACAATCTCACCAGGGACCAATCATATTCTCCTACATGTCCTCTTGCCAGTCAGATCCCCTTCACCTACCACCCCAGTTGCAAAGGGACACACAAGACCAAAACAATATAGAGGAATGACCGACCTTCTTGCCCCAGACTAACGGACCTGCAAGAGGAGCAATCAACTTACAAAATACTAAAGGACGGAAGCTTATCCAGGTCATCACATTTAAGTCGTATTCCGCTTGAGGGGTCAAGTCGTATTTTGCTTGACGAAACAAGTCGTATTTCACCCGTACAAACATGTCATATTCCGCTTGAGGCATCGAGTCGTATTCCTCTTGATAAAGTTATTCGTATTCCATTCCCTTCTACCACGAACAGCCTCAGCCAGCCGCTGTCCAGGTCTGAGATGAGAGAACGAAAAATTGTAATAGAGCTAAAACTGGTGTCAGATATTTAATGTAAAACTCCCTTGACTGAAATCATTCAGACGAGTTGGGTACCTCTATTGTCTCAATGGGTATAGTGACGGTGGTGAAATTGAGAAGTCTCAAGTTTAATCCCAGCATTGGGGCTTGGGATTTTTGTAAGAAGACTGGTTCAGTATCCAACCCTAATTAGCTACTAAGAATGAAAAAAAATCAGATATTAGAGTCTTAAAATAACCCCCTTACAGAATGAGCCACTCACTGTCCATTTTCCAGACAAGAGACGAAAGGCACAGACAACGAAGCAGACGCAGCCCTTCTTCAACAAAATCAAGTCATATTCTACTCGAGGTATCGAGTAATATTCCGCTTCATGAAGGGAGTTGTATTCCGCTCACGACTCAGCAGAAACCTTTCCCTTCCCGGCGAAAGTACAGACTCCCTTAATTTATGTTTCGTGTTTTGGAATCCCTTTTAAAAATATATATACATACTATCTCCTTTGCCACTTTGCCAAATATACTTATCATTGAGTTGCATTGTCGATTTCACCAATGTACACTGAGATATATCTATCAATCACTGTGGAAGCCTCCAACATATGACTCATGCACAGCTAATACCTTCCTTAATTCCACACGTCGCCCAAAACTAAGTCTCTACTTATCACAGGTTTTACCTTCGTATATTTATGTACTGTGCATAATAATGTCCTAAGTATTAACTGCCCTCTGCACATACCTAATGTCTGCCACTTACTTTTTCACTTTATCAATTAATTAAACTATACACATGTATCTGTTCTATGTATAAGTTCTCCTAACAAGTTAAGGACCTACTGAATCCCTAAAATGGTTAGTCGAGTAGCGTGAAAAGCCTAAAATAATAGCCAGATACTCGGCATTTCAGAAAGGTTAGGGTCAAGTTAAGTTAGGGTAAGTTACTGTGATCGTCCTGGTAAATTAAATGAAGCACGAGTCTGTAAAATCTTCCAATTCCCAGAATTACACTTATGAGCAGCACAACAATGCCAAACAAAGCTGAGAAGCAACAAAGCAGATAAATGTTGCCAACTCCTCAGAGCAGTGCCTACAATTCATGTTAGCAGCTACCACTCGATACTGGCAGTTACAAGGACCGTATATTACTGACGGCCGTCGTTGGTACTGGTGAGTTACTTTTTTACTGACGGCCATCGGCCGTTGCTGGGAGTGTAGGGGTTAACTGATTTATCTTTACCAACTTCACTTGATTGCTCTCACTCGACTGACTACAATCGACCTCACTCAACTGACTTAATTATGCCAGCCTCATTCATCTGACATCAATCAACCTTAAACTACCTCGCTGAATCCCACTTGCTACTATAGGTAGCGCCAGCGAACTTGACAATAATCTTGACTCCGTTAGTTCTTATAATTCAGAATTAATTAAAACAATCGGGCTGACATTTCTACCATTTGGGAAGAGTCCACCAAGATATAGGTGTGGATATGATATTTACAGCCAGTTTTCTCCAGGCCCTTTTGAGATACAGAGAGGTCAGGGATCAAGATTATTGTCAAATCCGTTTAAGTAACTCAGCCACACTTGCTTAACCTCAATCAACATTACTTCCTCAATCACCCTCATTATACTGTCATTAACCTAACTCTACCTTACATTAAGGGGAACAGCCTGGATGGCTGTGTGTGCACAATATTGCATGCAATGTTTTGAGTAATTTACATTGTGAAACCAATTCATATTATAAGGAATTAATTACGTTGACTTCTTTTTTATGAGAGATACTGATGAGTGGGCGGGTCTTTCTCTCTCTCTCTCTTACACACACATATGATGACACACATGCGAGGGCTGGTGAGAGTATATATGAGGCTGTGAACGGGAGTATAGTCAGTCTCAAGTTAAACTCCACCATGAACGCAAAGGTAAAAATTCGGAGTTTAAATATCCAGGAATTAATTTGACTTTTGAATGAAATAATTTTTAACCATAGTTGAAATAAGATATGCGTCACAAACTTAAACTCTACAGTATATGCTCATGCAACCTATAGTCCACAAATTCTTTATGCTATAGTCATGGTATCATTATCGTAGAATCTATATATTATTGCTGCATATGTCAGCATTATGTTGCTATGAAAACATAGATATCATTTTTATTAACAATAGTGTTTTGCAAGTTCTTTTAAATTAGCATTTTATATGCAAGATATATACGTTTTCCAGTAAATGAATGATAATTACATAATTATGAACATAAATCTATATAGATATATTATCTTCTTTACTTTTAGATCCTCATCCTTTTGGGCCTGGCGGCTCTGGCTGCTGCCGACAGCGATGAGTTCCGCGGCTACGGATCCAACTCTCGGGTGAGTGTAAAAATATTAGTCGTGTCTTTTAATTATGCACACGATATATAACAAAAAGTTGTTAAAGAGTCCTCTTCATTTAATAAGAAACTACAATTATATAATTGTATGAACAGCTTTTAGAATCCAGTGAGGCCAAGTACGAGTTGTATGTTCGAATTTATTTCAATTCAAGCAGAATTTCTCCATAATGAACTTCAGGAAAATTCACAACTGGTATTGATTAAAGTTTTTTTTCCTTTGCCAACAGTCGTTTGAGTCATGAGTCCGACGAGGCCAAGTATGACTTCAACTGGAATGTGAATGCAGAAAGGTTTAGGAACCACTACGGCCACCAGGAGGCCCGTGACGGCGACGACACCCAGGGGTCGTACTACGTGCAGCTTCCCGATGGTCGCCTGCAGAAGGTCTCCTACTACGTCGACGGTGACGATGGTTACGTTGCCGATGTCAAGTACGAGGGATCAGCCTCCTTCGAGTCCGGATCCTACGAGTCTGGATCCTTCGAGTCCCGTGAGAGCTACCGCCCCTCGCTACAGGTTCGACTCCAACGAGTCCAAGTAAATGACTCCTCGATCCTAGGATTTTATATGATTATTGAAAATCAACTCAATCAAGATGGCCCATTATCTCTGTACAAATCAATTTGTATATTTATTTATTTATTGTCTCTGAAAGGTGACTGTATCGATTAAACGAAATTGCAATTATTTTTTGTATTAATCGTCACAACTTTGCACTAATTTCAATTGCATTATATATCTATTATATGCAGGCATGCATTGAGTTAGGCACATCACCATCCAGTTTGCATTTAATATTATTAAAAGACAGGTATTTGGGGCACATAGCGTAACATTTTAGGATTGCGATGTATCTTATGTTAACTGGGAGACAAATGCTAAAACAAAGTACATGGTCACAATATATATATATATATATATATATATATATATATATATATATATATATACATACATACATACATACATACATATAATGGTTTTACGTTGTTTTCCATTACATAAATTGTAACGGCGCAGACATGGTGGCCTTTCTGTAGTCTCAACAGTGCTACAATAAGACAGTACCATACCAAGACTCTACTGTACATTAGGCAACTTGAACTTTAAAGCAACAAGATCCTGCCACAACACTGCCCCACCATGTAACACTGTGGCGTACTCTAGCGTGGCACCAAACACCACCGGAGGGGTCGGTAGGTGAGGTTGAATAGGGAGAATACAGTAATTTTATATAGCCTACAGTACATGAATGCCAATTCCTGATTGTAAGTTGGTCAGTAATTTTTCTGTTTGAGAAGGGGCGACGATGAGTTGACTGGATTCAGTGAATAGATGAACCCCTATCCTTTGAGTTGTTTTTAATATAGGTATAGGGGTAAATACCAGGAGGGTCATTTTTGTTGTCCCTTACATATAGTGATTCAACTAGTCTGGCAGTATCATCGAGCTATCTACTAAACTGTTATCCAATGGGCAAATTTCGTACCAAACTAAATCAAAGTAGTCTGGTACCTTTTCAGGGTCCGTCCATCTCCGAGGTTCTTTATGTATCTGTTAGGCACTATATTTTCCACAGTGGTGCGCGGCTAACCCATTCACTAACTTGCTTCACCGTCAGGTAAGCAGAACAGATTTGTACAAGGTTTACTCCCCTAGACGGGTTGTCGACCAAGGCTAACGAGTCACATCCACCCAGATATTTATAAAGTTGTATTGTCTCCCCTAAATGGGTTGCCAACCCAGGTTAATAAGTCCTATCCATGCGGAATATATATATATATATAATATATATATATATATATATATATATATATATATATGCGTGTGTGTGTGTACTGTACAACGTGTCGGTGTTCGTGGTTCCAGAATAAGTAAATACCCCTTGTAATGTCTCTAACAGTATAATCTGTACATAATGGCTATATAGTGTATAGTAACTGTCAGCAGAGGTAATTGAGGTAAGCCAGCGTAAATTACACTCATAACTCCGACTCTCCTTTGTACATGTGTTTACAAATTCATTATAAGGTGTTTGTATGTCGACGTACACTTTGAAGTAACACCATTAACACCCTCTGTACCGGCGACGTCTTTTGTGTTTTATTCCAGCTATAATTAGACGATTTTATGTAGTTTAAGAAGGATCTGTGGCTCGCTATCGCTCGCCATGAAGAAATCGACACCTGGATGGGGATAAACGTCTTAAAACAGTTGGCTGAATGGGGCCGAATGGATACAAGCCAGGGAAAGAGAGAAAAGGAGAGAAAGATAAAAAAAAAAACAGCCATGCGTAGTGTTTGCGGAAGAATATATCTACGTAGCGTTGCCAATATCCGGCTATTTATTATGTAATTGATATATTTACTGTTCTTTGTAAAGTAAGGTAAGGGAAAGTACAATTAAGGGAGCTCAGACGGTATTGTGCAGCATAATTTACTGGTTCGGCTCAATGGTTTAAAGAAGGGGTTTAGTTTGCTCTCTAAACCTCTATCAAACTTAAAAAACAACTACAAGACGCCTCGTCGATATAAATGTGTACATTTTTCGGTAGACAAAAGTCCCGGCCGAAGGCCAATTCCTCTTCAAATACATGCTCGCTATCGCTCGCCAAGAAAAAAATCGACACCTAAATGGCACGAAAGGTCTTAATATTGGCAAAATAATGGGGCAAAAGGTCTGAAAATCGCCAAACTAATGGGGCGAATGTCTTGAAATCCCATCACTAATAGGGCTCAACATGAGGGAGGAGGAGGACTCGAAAAACCAACTGCCTCCCCTTAACTAAGTAAAACCAACTGCCTCCCCTTAACTAAGTAAAACCAACTGCCTCCCCTTAACTAAGTAAAACCAACTGCCTCCCCTTAACTAAGTAAAACCAACTGCCTCCCCTTAACTAAGTAAAACCAACTGCCTCCCCTTAACTAAGTAAAACCAACTGCCTCCCCTTAACTAAGTAAAACCAACTGCCTCCCCTTAACTAAGTAAAACCAACTGCCTCCCGTTAACTAAGTAAAACCAACTGCCTCCCCTTAACTAAGTAAAACCAACTGCCTCCCCTTAACTAAGTAAAACCAACTGCCTCCCCTTAACTAAGTAAAACCAACTGCCTCCCCTTAACTAAGTAAAACCAACTGCCTCCCCTTAACTAAGTAAAACCAACTGCCTCCCCTTAACTAAGTAAAACCAACTGCCTCCCCTTAACTAAGTAAGTTACGTGACAGAGCAAAGTATACCTTAGAACCCTTTCAGTTTCATGGTCTTTTTTTATGTTTCTGCCAGCACTAGACGGTTTTATACAATTTAGAAAGATCATCTGGCAATCTAAGGGGTAAATTCTATCTTAATTAACCCTTTGAGTATCACAGACTCTTCCTTGACACTTGACGTTTATATCAGAATTAATATATACTGTGTCTTGGTAAACTGAGAGAGCTATGACATAAAATATGTAATTTAGCTGTAATACTTGACATAATTACGACAAGGGAGTCCATCAAATACTTTTCGACATTTAATTCAATAGCCAGCAAACTTTACTGCAGTGGAGAGTCACTTAAATAATTTATAATGACAACTGTGAAGGGAATTTATTGGTCAACTGTACAATTACCCCGAAAAATCGTAGACCTCTTTTGTTTTTCTTTATACAAATACAACGACACATAATGACGACCTTGACAAAGCGTATTTGGCCCCGAGTTTCATACCAGATCGATGAGAGGGTTATAAGAGGCACGGTTCACAGAGTTTGTCCCTTAGTAGCCAGCATGTCGTCAGTCTTCGGAAAACCCCTGGTCTTATTAGTGTTCTCCTTCGTCCTCCTCCCTGTCTCCGCTACCTCGCAGCTTCGTCGACCTCCAGCATATTATCAAGGTGAGAACATGGCTTTTCCTCTCATGTATTGTATTGAGTATTGTTCACATGTGTGGGGAGGTTCCTCTCACACCGCTCTCCTAGACAAAGTTGAAAGGAAGGCCTTTCGTATCATTAACTCCCGTCCACTCACCAACTCTCTGCAATCTCTCTCTCTCTGCCGCAATGTTGCATCTCTCTCGCTATTCTATCGCTACTATAATAATCAGTGTTCCTCAGAGCTTTACCAGTGCATACCACCTCCTTTACGTAGGGCACGTGGTACCCGTCTTGCAACTCAATCCCACCCCTACTCTGTGCAACTCTCTAACCCAAGAGTGAAACGTTACTCTCAAACTTTCTTCTACTCAACAGCTGAGCTCTGGAACTCTCTCCCAGAATCAGGCTTTCCCTCTTCCTATGACTTAAATTGCTTCAAACTCCGTGTGTCCAGGCATTTTGGCTCGATCGTCCCTTGATTTTGGCCCTGTACTCTTTCAACTATGGGGGAGGCACTCGCTATAGGCAATTCTGCCTTTTGCCTCCCTCAATCACATAGAAAAAAAAATAAAATAAAAATCTTGCTACTCTTTCCTTCTTCTAGTCCTCCTCTTTCTCTTCATCTTCCTGCGTCATCTTTATATTGTCCTTCTTTTCCTTCTTGTACTTAACTTTGTCTTATTGCCTTTTTTACCTATTATAGTTCGGTTTGACTATTTGCCGGCACTGGCAAGGACATTTTAAGTAAAAAGAATAAAATAGAGTTCAAAAGGCTTATATACTGTACAGTATGAAAAAAGCTGAACCCGTACCATCCCAGCGACGGCAGAGAACTGTCAGTAAATAAATCACTCCACAGTCCCAGCGACGTTCAGTAATATACGATCCTTGTAACTGCCAGTATCAGGCAGTGCCTGGTACTACAACGTTTGAGCACTGCTCTAAAACCTTGGCAACACTTCTCAGCTTATATCTCACAGGCTAGGAGAGGCAGTATTCTTTCATCTTTTGAGGTGGGAGGTTGTTATATCTTGCCTGTGGAGCCATTTTGGCCACATTGCTTGGGGCTGGAGGGTACATTTATGGTAGTACCCTATGGTACAGTAGGGGTTAAGTGCATTATATTGAGTGTGTCTCTGATCTGGGTGACTAGTTTCTATGGTTTCGAATCCTGGTGACTGCAGGAGTTTGTGAGATGGACCCCCAACTTGCTAGTCAGTGACAGAAACTAACTCAATCATGCCACTTTTCATTATCTCTGTTTTATGTGTTATTGTATATTTTTGTTCTCCAGTTTTTAAACGACTTATCTTAGCCTACATTAACAAGAGGACAAGATATTTAGTTCAGTAAATTGGGGAATGTACCGAGATTTGTTCCCCAGGATAAGGGGAGGAGGATGTGATAGGAAGGATTAGAAAAGGATCAAGAACTAATAGCTTACCGGAACTTTCAGGAACTTTATAGTAAAGTCTTGTTTATTCTCGAAGATGTTATACCTTATCCGATCTTATAGTTAAGCTAAAATATTAATTAACTCACACAATGATTATGCTATCCTTCCATAGCTTACTATTGCTACAATTATCATGCTGCAAATAATGTGTGTGATTGGTGAACAAGGTTCATGCAATAATGTATGTAGCACTAATGTTCATTGCATGCCTTCCACACAAGTCTACTTTGGCGTTTATTTTGTGGAAAACACAGTACAGTATAATGTTTCCATCGAATTTTACCTTGCTGAAGGTACTAATTGCTTTACTTTTGCCACTTAATTGATTTATTAGCAATTATATAATACACTATAAATAAATATTCCAAATTGAACAATTAAAATCATTGTAAACTTTTTCAGATGACTTTGCATCGGCTAACCAGGCATTGAAGATAATCATATCAGAGCTATTGGTTGGGCAAAACTTGCTACTGATAACTGATGAGCGCAGTCAAAGTTTACTGGATGTCGATCAGATCCTTACAACAGCAGGATCTTCTCACACTCCTGCCACACTCACCACACAAAATGGTTTCCTAGGTGCTCGCTTTCCGGTACACCAAATACAAGGGAGCTTTCTCACCACTATCCTACTGTTCTACAAAGACCCCACAAATTTTCTCCGCCTCCTGGAATACAATCAGGAATGGAATCCCAGCTACCTTTTGCTTTTCTGCCTCAATGTTCATATCAATGCCACGACCATTATCCAGCAGCCTGTTGTTCAACGTTCTCAGTTCATCTCGCTCCTGCAGCTTACGGTACTGTCAGGACGTCAGCGTATAAGCACCTACACTACCTTACCAACGTCCATTATGGCACCATTGGGAATCTGGAACCCCAAGAAGTTTGGGAATCTTCACACACTTTTCCCACAACGCTTCCAGAACTTTGGAGGCCAGAAGTTGGAAATTCCTGTTAGTTGCTACGATCAGCCCTTTCTTTACTTGTCTCAGGCTGGTGAGTGCATTGGGGGAAACTTAGATGTTCTTCAGGTGATTGGAGACAAGCACAACTTTACCTACACCCTCATTCTACTGGACACCTTGAACTGGGGCGTTAAGGAGAATGGTGTATGGCAAGGAATGCTCGGGGAGTTGATGTACGGCAAGAGGGACATCGTAATCAGTTCAATGAGGCTCAATCCAGACAGATTCAGTGACTTTGACCATGTTTACCCCTACTGGAAATACAGTTTTGCCATGATACTCCTTGTACCCCCTGCAACACCTCGCTGGAAGAATATTTTGTACCCCTTCTCAGCCCTGATGTGGGTCTTGGTGCTCATTGCTACGGTTACAGTCGCTTCTGTTTTAGCCTTTCTCTTAAATCGCCTCCAGAAAGCCAAGGATCCCGTGGACATTGTACTCAAGGTAAGTAACATAGCAATGCATACTTTTACACAGCTAAGTTTCTGTGGAATCTGTCAATGTTATTCAGAATACCTTACAACTTTTACAGCAAATTCATTGATCATAATCGAGAAGCTGATCATTTGTGCTATTTGCATTAGATCTGAGAGTATTTGTTATAGCGTGTCGGTGGGCTTTGTGGTGATGCATTGAAAACTAAGTACGGTATCACACAAATTCTATCTAGATAGTATATTCCCATTGCCACATCCAGATTTGATTTTGGGATCTTATGATTACCTGTCCAGTAGCCTAACTACTCCACCACATCTTCCTTATGTGTGTGTGTAAGTTTAGAGTTACTATCGTTCTAATGCAAATGTATACTCTCTAAGAGGAATAAGCAGTTGTTCTGAATTACACATATATGCCAATTAAAGGTGTTCATATTATTATTGTTTTTTGTTTTCTATGTGTATGAAGGAGACAAAAGGCAAATCTGCCTGTAACAAGTGTCCCCCCAAATGAGTGATAGAGATCCAAATTCAAGGTATGTAAGAGTCAAAATGTCTGGAGAAAATGTCCCTCATAGGATGAGGGAAAGACAGATTGAGGGAGAGAGTTCCTAAGGTTACTTGTTGAGTAGAAGAAAGACCGGGAATATCGGTGCACTCTTGGGTTAGAGAGTTGGATAGAATAGGGGTGGGAAAGTGTTGAAAGGCGGGTGCCCTCCATTCTCCGTATGGGACGAAAAAGCTTTGAAGAACATTGATTAATGTAATAGTGGTAGATGAGTGAAAGAAATGCAACATTGTGCCGTGAAGAGAGAGATTGGAGGGAATTAGTGAGAAGGGGTGAATTAATGAGATGGATTACGTTTGACTCTACCCTTTCGAGAAGTGCGGTATGGGTGGAACCTCCCCACATATGCGAAAAATACTCGATACATGGGCGCACAGTGCCCCTGTACAGAGCAAGAAACTGTGTGGAGGGGAAGGACCCATGGAGACAGTTGAGCACACCTAGCTTCTGGGAATCTGTTTTAACAAGAGTGGCAATATGATAATTTCAAGAAAAGTCAGAAGAAAAAGATACACCAAGAATATTGAAAGAAGATGAAGGCTTGATTTGTGTATTGTTGAAAAGTATTAAGTGACAGTCTTGTGAAAGATTGCAATGTGTAGATAGAAGGAGAAATTGGGTCTTTGAGGCATTGAAAGTAACAAGATATTTTGTGTCCCAATCGGAAATAGTTGATCATAAAATAGGCGTGCTATGGATTCATCATGTGAGTTTTGGACTGATTGTATTGGGGGTCGTTGTGGAAAACTAGTTGAATAATGTAAGGTAGAGTCGTCAGCATATAAGTGGTTAGGGCTAGAGGTACAGTCGAGAAGGTCATTAATGAATATTAGGAAGAGAACTGGAGATAAAGCAGAACCCAGAGGAACACTGGAGTTGATAGGTTGAGGAAGCGAGTTGTTCAAAACTGCATCCCATATAATATTGCTTCTGCATATATCTGTATAATACCACAGGTGATGTCCGGACTACTGGGCCAGTCCATGGACGACTCTCGGGTGAGGATGTACCCTTGGGCTCGCGTGTGGCTCATATTCTGGTGGATTTCTGTGGACATCCTAGCGGCAGCCTATATGAGCAACCTAATGTCTGTCCTCACCCTGCCGGTCTACCCCAGACGAATACAGACGCTGAAGGGCTTGGATGAGTCAGAAATGATGTGAGTAAAGATAGTTGTACCCTTCCACCAGTTTACCTTGAATCAGTTAGCTTGCCAAAACCTCATTGAAAGGAACCCAGAATAAACCTTGCCTAACCTTACAATATTTTATGCATAACCAGCCCGGGCTTCCAGCACGGGCCTATAGCATAGCAGTCCTCGCTGCTGACTGACTGACTGTTAAATATGAGTGAATCTATTTGAATCTGGGTGAAATCAATAAAGGGTAAACTAACTTGTAGCCCAAAAACGTGATGACATTGTTTGCTTGAAATACTAATTTGCCCTTGATTGTCATTTCTATGTATCATAATTGATAATGAAAAGAGTTTGAAGCTAGGACCCACTATTATAGCTCTTCCTGGCACTTGCCACAGACCGTCCATGACAGACTACGGAGGCTTCGTTCCCCAGGCCCTTAAAGCTTCCGATAACCCGATCTATGCCAGCATGGGCCGCAAGATGTATCTGGACCCCATCGTTCTGCCCAATCCCTACGACAACCTCATGAGTGGGGTCCTGAATGGCACACACGGCCTCATGGACTCCATCGACTATGTTATCTACCTCCAACACCGTTATGGCGTTACCCAATCAACATACATCATGGAGGAGAAGGTACAGTTGGTGGAAACTTCATATGA
>JBAKBP010018020.1:0-47608 GCA_037953745.1 Lithodes maja
AGCTAATACACGAGACGTAGACACACAACGGGGCTCAAATCCCCCTAAAAACTAGGCTAGTTAAGAATTGACTTGACAAAAATAATATTTTCTCAAAACAAAAAATCTGAGATTGTACACTAAAGTGAACTGGTCTTGTATGGTGGAGACACAAAACGGGATTTAGAGCCCCTAAAACTAGGCTAGCTAATACACGAGACGTAGACACACAACGGGGCTCAAATCCCCCTAAAAACTAGGCTAGTTAAGATTGACTTGACAAAAATAATATTTTCTCAAAAAAAAAAAAATCTGAGATTGTACACTAAAGTGAACTGGTCTTGTATGGTGGAGACACAAAACGGGATTTAGAGCCCCTAAAACTAGGCTAGCTAATACACGAGACGTAAACACACAACGGGGCTCAAATCCCCCTAAAAACTAGGCTAGTTCAGATTGACTTGAAAAAAATAATATTTTCTCAAAACAAATATTTCTGAGATTGTACACTAAAGTAAACTGGTCTTGTATGGTGGAGACACAAAACGGGATTTAGAGCCCTAAAACTTGGCTAGCTAATACACGAGACGTAGACACACAAAGGGGCTCAAGTCCCCCTAAAAACTGGGCTAGTTAAGATTGACTTGACAAAAATAATATTTTCTCAAAAGAAAAATTCTGAGATTGTACACTATAAAGTGAACTAGTCTTGTATGGTGGAGACACAAAACGGGATTTAGAGCCCCTAAAACTAGGCTAGCTAATACACGAGACGTAGACACACAACGGGGCTCAAATCCCCCTAAAAACTAGGCTAGTTAAAATTGACTTGACAAAAATAATATTTTCTCAAAAACAAAATTCTGAGATTGTACACTAAAGTGAACTGGTCTTGTATGGTGGAGACACAAAACGGGATTTAGAGCCCCTAAAACTAGGCTAGCTAATACACGAGACGTAGACACACAACGGGCTCAAATCCCCCTAAAAACTAGGCTAGTTAAGATTGACTTGACAAAAATAATATTTTCTCAAAAACAAAATCTGAGATTGTACACTAAAGTGAACTGGTCTTGTATGGTGGAGACACAAAACGGGATTTAGAGCCCCTAAAACTAGGCTAGCTAATACACGAGACGTAGGCACACAACTGGGCTCAAATCCCGCTAAAAACTAGGCTAGTTAAGATTGACGACAAAAATAATATTTTCTCAAAACAAAAAAAATGAGATTGTACACTAAAGTGAACTGGTCTTGTATGGTGGAGACACAAAATGGGATTTAGAGCCCCTAAAACTAGGCTAGCTAATACACGAGACGTAGACACACAACGGGGCTCAAATCCCCCTAAAAACTAGGCTAGTTAAGATTGACTTGACAAAAATAATATTTTCTCAAAACAAAATTTCTGAGATTGTACACTAAAGTCAACTGGTCTTGTATGGTGGAGACACAGAACGGGATTTAGAGCCCCTAAAACTAGGCTAGCTAATACACGAGACGTAGACACACAACGGGGCTCAAATCCCCCTAAAAACTAGGCTAGTTAAGAATTGACTTGACAAAAACAATATTTTCTCAAAGAAAATTTCTGAGATTGTACACTAAAGTGAACTGGTCTTGTATGGTGGAGACACAAAACGGGATTTAGAGCCCTAAAACTTGGCTAGCTAATACACGAGACGTAGACACACAACGGGGCTCAAATCCCCCTAAAAACTAGGCTAGTTAAGATTGACTTGACAAAAATAATATTTTCTCAAAAGAAAAATTCTGAGATTGTACACTAAAGTGAACTGGTCTTGTATGGTGGAGACACAAAACGGGATTTAGAGCCCCTAAAACTAGGCTAGCTAATACACGAGACGTAGACACACAACGGGGCTCAAATCCCCCTAAAAACTGGGCTAGTTAAGATTGACTTGACAAAAATAATATTTTCTCAAAAGAAAAATTCTGAGATTGTACACTATAAAGTGAACTGGTCTTGTATGGTGGAGACACAAACGGGATTTAGAGCCCCTAAAACTAGGCTAGCTAATACACGAGACGTAGACACACAACGGGGCTCAAATCCCCCTTAAAAACTAGGCTAGTTAAAATTGACTTGACAAAAATAATATTTTCTCAAAAACAAAATTCTGAGATTGTACACTAAAGTGAACTGGTCTTGTATGGTGGAGACACAAAACGGGATTTAGAGCCCCTAAAACTAGGCTAGCTAATACACGAGACGTAGACACACAACGGGGCTCAAATCCCCCTAAAAACTAGGCTAGTTAAGATTGACTTGACAAAAATAATATTTTCTCAAAACAAAATCTGAGATTGTACACTAAAGTGAACTGGTCTTGTATGGTGGAGACACGAAACGGGATTTAGAGCCCCTAAAACTAGGCTAGCTAATACACGAGACGTAGGCACACAACTGGGCTCAAATCCCGCTAAAAACTAGGCTAGTTAAGATTGACGACAAAAATAATATTTTCTCAAAAAAAAAAAAAATGAGATTGTACACTAAAGTGAACTGGTCTTGTATGGTGGAGACACAAAATGGGATTTAGAGCCCCTAAAACTAGGCTAGCTAATACACGAGACGTAGACACACAACGGGGCTCAAATCCCCCTAAAAACTAGGCTAGTTAAGATTGACTTGACAAAAATAATATTTTCTCAAAACAAAATTTCTGAGATTGTACACTAAAGTGAACTGGTCTTGTATGGTGGAGACACAGAACGGGATTTAGAGCCCCTAAAACTAGGCTAGCTAATACACGAGACGTAGACACACAACGGGGCTCAAATCCCCCTAAAAAGTAGGCTAGTTAAGATTGACTTGACAAAAATAATATTTTCTTAAAAACAATATTCTGAGATTGTACACTAAAGTGAACTGGTCTTGTATGGTGGTGACACAAAACGGGATTTAGAGCCCCTAAAACTAGGCTAGCTAATACACGAGACGTAGACACACAACGGGGCTCAAATTCCCCTAAAAACTAGGCTAGTTAAGATTGACTTGACAAAAATAATATTTTCTCAAAAAAAAAAAAATCTGAGATTGTACACTAAAGTGAACTGGTCTTGTATGGTGGAGACACAACACGAGATTTAGAGCCCCTAAATCTAGGCTAGCTAATACACGAGACGTAGACACACAAAGGGGCTCAAATCCCCCTAAAAACTAGGCTAGTTAAGATTGACTTGACAAAAATAATATTTTCTCAAAAGAAAAATTCTGAGATTGTACACTAAAGTGAACTGGTCTTGTATGGTGGAGACACAAAACGGGATTTAGAGCCCCTAAAACTAGGCTAGCTAATACACGAGACATAGACACACAACGGGGCTCAAATCCCCCTAAAAACTAGACTAGTTAAGATTGACTTGACAAAAATAATATTTTCTCAAAAAAAAAAAAAATCTGAGATTGTACACTAAAGTGAACTGGTCTTGTATGGTGGAGACACAAAACGGGATTTAGAGCCACTAAAACTAGGCTAGCTAATACACGAGACGTAGACACACAACGGGGCTCAAATCCCCTAAAAACTAGGCTAGTTAAGGTTGACTTGACAAAAATAATATTTTCTCAAAACAAAAAAATCTGGGATTGTACACTAAAGTGAACTGGTCTTGTATGGTGGAGCCACACAACGGGATTTAGAGCCCCTAAAACTAGGCTATATTAATACACGAGAGGTAGACATATAATAGAGCTAAAATCACCCTAAAAACTAGGCTAATTAACATTGAATTGACAAAATAATATTTTCTCAAAAACAAATTTCTGAGATTGGACACTAAAGTGAACTGGTCTTCTATGGTGGAGACACAAAACGGGATTTAGAGCCCCTAAAACTAGGCTAGCTAATACACGAGACATAGACACACAACGGGGCTCAAATCCCCCTAAAAACTAGGCTAGTTAAGATTGACTTGACAAAAATAATATTTTCTCCAAAAAAAAAAATCTGAGATTATGAACTGGTCTTGTATGGTGGAGACACAAAATGGGATTTAGAGCCCCTAAAACTAGGCTAGCTAATACACGAGACGTAGACACACAACGGGGCTCAAATCCCCCTAAAAACTAGGCTAGTTAAGAATTGACTTGACAAAAATAATATTTTCTCAAAACAAAAAATCTGAGATTGTACACTAAAGTGAACTGGTCTTCTATGGTGGAGACACACAACGGGATTTAGAGCCCCTAAAACTAGGCTAGCTAATACACGAGACGTAGACACACAACGGGGCTCAAATCCCCTAAAAACTAGGCTAGTTAAGATTGACTTGACAAAAATAATATTTTCTCAAAACAAAAATCTGAGATTGTACACTAAAGGGAACTGTTCTTGTATGGTGGAGACACAAAACGGGTTTAGAGCCCCTAAAACTAGGCTAGCTAATACACAAGACGTAGATACACAACAGGGCTCAAATCCCCCTAAAAACTAGGCTAGTTCAGATTGACTTGACAAAAATAATATTTTCTCAAAACAAATATTTCTGAGATTGTACACTAAAGTAAACTGGTCTTGTATGGTGGAGACACAAAACGGGATTTAGAGCCCTAAAACTTGGCTAGCTAATACACGAGACGTAGACACACAACGGGGCTCAAATCCCCCTAAAAACTGGGCTAGTTAAGATTGACTTGACAAAAATAATATTTTCTCAAAAGAAAAATTCTGAGATTGTACACTATAAAGTGAACTGGTCTTGTATGGAGGAGACACAACACGGGATTTAGAGCCCCTAAAACTAGGCTAGCTAATACACGAGACGTAGACACACAACGGGGCTCAAATCCCCCTAAAAACTAGGCTAGTTAAAATTGACTTGACAAAAATAATATTTTCTCAAAAACAAAATTCTGAGATTGTACACTAAAGTGAACTGGTCTTGTATGGTGGAGACACAAAACGGGATTTAGAGCCCCTAAAACTAGGCTAGCTAATACACGAGACGTAGACACACAACGGGGCTCAAATCCCCCTAAAAACTAGGCTAGTTAAGATTGACTTGACAAAAATAATATTTTCTCAAAAACAAAATCTGAGATTGTACACTAAAGTGAACTGATCTTGTATGGTGGAGACACAAAACGGGATTTAGAGCCCCTAAAACTAGGCTAGCTAATACACGAGACGTAGGCACACAACTGGGCTCAAATCCCGCTAAAAACTAGGCTAGTTAAGATTGACGACAAAAATAATATTTTCTCAAAACAAAAAAAATGAGATTGTACACTAAAGTGAACTGGTCTTGTATGGTGGAGACACAAAATGGGATTTAGAGCCCCTAAAACTAGGCTAGCTAATACACGAGACGTAGACACACAACGGGGCTCAAATCCCCCTAAAAACTAGGCTAGTTAAGATTGACTTGACAAAAATAATATTTTCTCAAAACAAAATTTCTGAGATTGTACACTAAAGTCACCTGGTCTTGTATGGTGGAGACACAGAACGGGATTTAGAGCCCCTAAAACTAGGCTAGCTAATACACGAGACGTAGACACACAACGGGGCTCAAATCCCCCTAAAAACTAGGCTAGTTAAGATTGACTTGACAAAAACAATATTTTCTCAAAAGAAAATTTCTGAGATTGTACACTAAAGTGAACTGGTCTTGTATGGTGGAGACACAAAACGGGATTTAGAGCCCCTAAAACTAGGCTAGCTAATACACGAAACATAGACACACAACGGGTAACAAGTCCCCCTAAAAACTAGGCTAGTTAAGATTGACTTGACAAAAATAATATTTTCTCAAAAAAAAAAAAATCTGAGATTGTACACTAAAGTGAACTGGTCTTGTATGGTGGAGACACAAAACGGGATTTAGAGCCCCTAAAACTAGCTAGCTAATACACGAGACGTAGACACACAACGGGGCTCAAATCCCCCTAAAAACTAGGCTAGTTAAGATTGACGACAAAAATAATATTTTCTCAAAAAAAAAATCTGAGATTGTACACTAAAGTGAACTGGTCTTCTATGGTGGAGACACAAAACGGAATTTAGAGCCCCTAAAACTAGGCTAGCTAATACACGAGACGTAGACACACAACGGGGCTCAAATCCCCCTAAAAACTAGGCTAGTTAAGATTGACTTGACAAAAATAATATTTTCTCAAAAAACAAATTCTGAGATTGTACACTAAAGTGAACTGGTCTTGTATGGTGGAGACACAAAACGGGATTTAGAGCCCCTAAAACTAGGTTAGCTAATACACGAGGCGTAGACTCACAACGGGGCTCAAATCCCCCTAAAAACTAGGCTAGTTAAGATTGACTTGACAAAAATAATATTTTCTCAAAAAAAAAATCTGAGATTGTACACTAAAGGGAACTGTTCTTGTATGGTGGAGACACAAAACGGGTTTAGAGCCCCTAAAACTAGGCTAGCTAATACACAAGACGTAGATACACAACAGGGCTCAAATCCCCCTAAAAACTAGGCTAGTTCAGATTGACTTGACAAAAATAATATTTTCTCAAAACAAATATTTCTGAGATTGTACACTAAAGTGAACTGGTCTTGTATGGTGGAGACACAAAACGGGATTTAGAGCCCTAAAACTTGGCTAGCTAATACACGAGACGTAGACACACAACGGGGCTCAAATCCCCCTAAAAACTAGGCTAGTTAAGATTGACTTGACAAAAATAATATTTTCTCAAAAGAAAAATTCTGAGATTGTACACTAAAGTGAACTGGTCTTGTATGGTGGAGACACACAACGGGATTTAGAGCCTCTAAAACTAGGCTAGCTAATACACGAGACGTAGACACACAACGGGGCTCAAATCCCCCTAAAAACTGGGCTAGTTAAGATTGACTTGACAAAAATAATATTTTCTCAAGAAAAATTCTGAGATTGTACACTATAAAGTGAACTGGTCTTGTATGGTGGAGACACAAAACGGGATTTAGAGCCCCTAAAACTAGGCTAGCTAATACACGAGACGTAGACACACAACGGGGCTCAAATCCCCCTAAAAACTAGGCTAGTTAAGATTGACTTGACAAAAATAATATTTTCTCAAAAACAAAATCTGAGATTGTACACTAAAGTGAACTGGTCTTGTATGGTGGAGACACAAAACGGGATTTAGAGCCCCTAAAACTAGGCTAGCTAATACACGAGACGTAGGCACACAACGGGGCTCAAATCCCCCTAAAAACTAGGCTAGTTAAGATTGACTTGACAAAAATAATATTTTGTCAAAAACAACATTCTGAGATTGTACACTAAAGTGAACTGGTCTTGTATGGTGGAGACACAAAACGGGATTTAGAGCCCCCAAAACTAGGCTAGCTAATACACGAGACATAGACACACAACGGGGCTCAAATCCCCCTAAAAACTAGGCTAGTTAAGATTGACTTGACAAAAATAATATTTTCTCAAAAAAAAAAAAATGAGATTGTACACTAAAGTGAACTGGTCTTGTATGGTGGAGACACAAAATGGGATTTAGAGCCCCTAAAACTAGGCTAGCTAATACACGAGACGTAGACACACAACGGGGCTCAAATACCCCTAAAAACTAGGCTAGTTAAGATTGACTTGACAAAAATAATATTTTCTCAAAACAAAATTTCTGAGATTGTACACTAAAGTCAACTGGTCTTGTATGGTGGAGACACAGAACGGGATTTAGAGCCCCTAAAACTAGGCTAGCTAATACACGAGACGTAGACACACAACGGGGCTCAAATCCCCCTAAAAAGTAGGCTAGTTAAGATTGACTTGACAAAAATAATATTTTCTTAAAAACAACATTCTGAGATTGTACACTAAAGTGAACTGGTCTTGTATGGTGGAGACACAAAACGGGATTTAGAGCCCCTAAAACTAGGCTAGCTAATACACGAGACGTAGACACACAACGGGGCTCAAATCCCCCTAAAAACTAGGCTAGTTAAGATTGACTTGACAAAAATAATATTTTCTCAAAAACAAAATTCTGAGATTGTACACTAAAGTGAACTGGTCTTGTATGGTGGAGACACAAAACGAGATTTAGAGCCCCTAAAACTAGGCTAGCTAATACACGAGACGTAGACACACAAAGGGGCTCAAATCCCCCTAAAAACTAGGCTAGTTAAGATTGACTTGACAAAAATAATATTTTCTCAAAAGAAACATTCTGAGATTGTACACTAAAGTGAACTGGTCTTGTATGGTGGAGACACAAAACGGGATTTAGAGCCCCTAAAACTAGGCTAGCTAATACACGAGACGTAGACACACAACGGGGCTCAAATCCCCCTAAAAACTAGGCTAGTTAAGATTGACTTGACAAAAATAATATTTTCTCAAAAAAAAAAAAAAAATCTGAGATTGTACACTAAAGTGAACTGGTCTTGTATGGTGGAGACACAAAACGGGATTTAGAGCCCCTAAAACTAGGCTAGCTAATACACGAGACGTAAACACACAACGGGGCTCAAATCCCCCTAAAAACTAGGCTAGTTAAGGTTGACTTGAAAACAATAATATTTTCTCAAAACAAAAAAATCTGAGATTGTACACTAAAGTGAACTGGTCTTGTATGGTGGAGCCACAAAACGGGATTTAGAGCCCCTAAAACTAGGCTAGCTAATACACGAGACGTAGACACACAAAGGGGCTCAAGTCCCCCTAAAAACTAGGCTAGTTAAGATTGACTTGACAAAAATAATATTTTCTCAAAAGAAACATTCTGAGATTGTACACTAAAGTGAACTGGTCTTGTATGGTGGAGACACAAAACGGGATTTAGAGCCCCTAAAACTAGGCTAGCTAATACACGAGACGTAGACACACAACGGGGCTCAAATCCCCCTAAAAACTAGGCTAGTTAAGATTGACTTGACAAAAATAATATTTTCTCAAAACAAAACAAAATCTGAGATTGTACACTAAAGTGAACTGGTCTTGTATGGTGGAGACACAAAACGGGATTTAGAGCCCCTAAAACTAGGCTAGCTAATACACGAGACGTAAACACACAACGGGGCTCAAATCCCCCTAAAAACTAGGCTAGTTAAGGTTGACTTGAAAAAAAATAATATTTTCTCAAAACAAAAAAATCTGAGATTGTACACTAAAGTGAACTGGTCTTGTATGGTGGAGCCACAAAACGGGATTTAGAGCCCCTAAAACTAGGCTAGCTAATACACGAGACGTAGACACACAACGGGGCTCAAATCCCCCTAAAAACTAGGCTAGTTAAGATTGACTTGACAAAAATAATATTTTGTCAAAAACAAAATTCTGAGATTGTACACTAAAGTGAACTGGTCTTCTATGGTGGAGACACAAAACGGGATTTAGAGCCCCTAAAACTAGGCTAGCTAATACACGAGACATAGACACACAACGGGGCTCAAATCCCCCTAAAAACTAGGCTAGTTAAGATTGACTTGACAAAAATAATATTTTCTCAAAAAAAAAAAAAATCTGAGATTGTACACTAAAGTGAACTGGTCTTGTATGGTGGAGACACAAAATGGGATTTAGAGCCCCTAAAACTAGGCTAGCTAATACACGAGACGTAGACACACAACGGGGCTCAAATCCCCCTAAAAACTAGGCTAGTTAAGAATTGACTTGACAAAAATAATATTTTCTCAAAACAAATATTTCTGAGATTGTACACTAAAGTAAACTGGTCTTGTATGGTGGAGACACAACACGGGATTTAGAGCCCTAAAACTTGGCTAGCTAATGCACGAGACGTAGACACACAACGGGGCTCAAATCCCCCTAAAAACTAGGCTAGTTAAGATTGACTTGACAAAAATAATATTTTCTCAAAAGAAAAATTCTGAGATTGTACACTAAAGTGAACTGGTCTTGTATGGTGGAGACACAAAACGGGATTTAGAGCCCCTAAAACTAGGCTAGCTAATACACGAGACGTAGACACACAACGGGGCTCAAATCCCCCTAAAAACTGGGCTAGTTAAGATTGACTTGACAAAAATAATATTTTCTCAAAAGAAAAATTCTGAGATTGTACACTATAAAGTGAACTGGTCTTGTATGGTGGAGACACAAAACGGGATTTAGAACCTCTAAAACTAGGCTAGCTAATACACGAGACGTAGACACACAACGGGGCTCAAATCCCCCTTAAAAACTAGGCTAGTTAAAATTGACTTGACAAAAATAATATTTTCTCAAAAACAAAATTCTGAGATTGTACACTAAAGTGAACTGGTCTTGTATGGTGGAGACACAAAACGGGATTTAGAGCCCCTAAAACTAGGCTAGCTAATACACGAGACGTAGACACACAACGGGGCTCAAATCCCCCTAAAAACTAGGCTAGTTAAGATTGACTTGACAAAAATAATATTTTCTCAAAAACAAAATCTGAGATTGTACACTAAAGTGAACTGGTCTTGTATGGTGGAGACACAAAACGGGATTTAGAGCCCCTAAAACTAGGCTAGCTAATACACGAGACGTAGGCACACAACTGGGCTCAAATCCCGCTAAAAACTAGGCTAGTTAAGATTGACGACAAAAATAATATTTTCTCAAAAAAAAAAAATGAGATTGTACACTAAAGTGAACTGGTCTTGTATGGTGGAGACACAAAATGGGATTTAGAGCCCCTAAAACTAGGCTAGCTAATACACGAGACGTAGACACACAACGGGGCTCAAATCCCCCTAAAAACTAGGCTAGTTAAGATTGACTTGACAAAAATAATATTTTCTCAAAACAAAATTTCTGAGATTGTACACTAAAGTGAACTGGTCTTGTATGGTGGAGACACAGAACGGGATTTAGAGCCCCTAAAACTAGGCTAGCTAATACACGAGACGTAGACACACAACGGGGCTCAAATCCCCCTAAAAAGTAGGCTAGTTAAGATTGACTTGACAAAAATAATATTTTCTTAAAAACAACATTCTGAGATTGTACACTAAAGTGAACTGGTCTTGTATGGTGGTGACACAAAACGGGATTTAGAGCCCCTAAAACTAGGCTAGCTAATACACGAGACGTAGACACACAACGGGGCTCAAATTCCCCTAAAAACTAGGCTAGTTAAGATTGACTTGACAAAAATAATATTTTCTCAAAAAAAAAAATCTGAGATTGTACACTAAAGTGAACTGGTCTTGTATGGTGGAGACACAAAACGAGATTTAGAGCCCCTAAATCTAGGCTAGCTAATACACGAGACGTAGACACACAAAGGGGCTCAAATCCCCCTAAAACTAGGCTAGTTAAGATTGACTTGACAAAAATAATATTTTCTCAAAAGAAAAATTCTGAGATTGTACACTAAAGTGAACTGGTCTTGTATGGTGGATACACAAAACGGGATTTAGAGCCCCTAAAACTAGGCTAGCTAATACACGAGACATAGACACACAACGGGGCTCAAATCCCCCTAAAAACTAGGCTAGTTAAGATTGACTTGACAAAAACAATATTTTCTCAAAAGAAAATTTCTGAGATTGTACACTAAAGTGAACTGGTCTTGTATGGTGGAGACACAAAACGGGATTTAGAGCCCCTAAAACTAGGCTAGCTAATACACGAAACGTAGACACACAACGGGTAACAAGTCCCCCTAAAAACTAGGGTAGTTAAGATTGACTTGACAAAAATAATATTTTCTCAAAACAAAAAAAAAAATCTGAGATTGTACACTAAAGTGAACTGGTCTTGTATGGTGGAGACACAAAACGGGATTTAGAGCCCCTAAAACTAGGCTAGCTAATACACGAGACGTAGACACACAACGGGGCTCAAATCCCCCTAAAAACTAGACTAGTTAAGATTGACTTGACAAAAATAATATTTTCTCAAAAAAAAAAAAAAATCTGAGATTGTACACTAAAGTGAACTGGTCTTGTATGGTGGAGACACAAAACGGGATTTAGAGCCCCTAAAACTAGGATAGCTAATACACGAGACGTAGACACACAACGGGGCTCAAATCCCCCTAAAAACTAGGCTAGTTAAGGTTGACTTGACAAAAATAATATTTTCTCAAAACAAAAAAATCTGAGATTGTACACTAAAGTGAACTGGTCTTGTATGGTGGAGCCACAAAACGGGATTTAGAGCCCCTAAAACTAGGCTAGCTAATACACGAGACGTAGACACACAACGGGGCTCAAATCCCCCTAAAAACTAGGCTAGTTAAGATTGACTTGACAAAAATAATATTTTATCAAAAACAAAATTCTGAGATTGTACACTAAAGTGAACTGGTCTTCTATGGTGGAGACACAAAACGGGATTTAGAGCCCCTAAAACTAGGCTAGCTAATACACGAGACATAGACACACAACGGGGCTCAAATCCCCCTAAAAACTAGGCTAGTTAAGATTGACTTGACAAAAATAATATTTTCTCAAAAAAAAAAAAATCTGAGATTGTACACCAAAGTGAACTGGTCTTGTATGGTGGAGACACAAAATGGGATTTAGAGCCCCTAAAACTAGGCTAGCTAATACACGAGACGTAGACACACAACGGGGCTCAAATCCCCCTAAAAACTAGGCTAGTTAAGAATTGACTTGACAAAAATAATATTTTCTCAAAACAAAAAATCTGAGATTGTACACTAAAGTGAACTGGTCTTCTATGGTGGAGACACAAAACGGGATTTAGAGCCCCTAAAACTAGGCTAGCTAATACACGAGACGTAGACACACAACGGGGCTCAAATCCCCCTAAAAACTAGGCTAGTTAAGATTAACTTGACAAAAATAATATTTTCTCAAAAAAAAAAATCTGAGATTGTACACTAAAGGGAACTGTTCTTGTATGGTGGAGACACAAAACGGGTTTAGAGCCCCTAAAACTAGGCTAGCTAATACACAAGACGTAGATACACAACAGGGCTCAAATCCCCCTAAAAACTAGGCTAGTTCAGATTGACTTGACAAAAATAATATTTTCTCAAAACAAATATTTCTGAGATTGTACACTAAAGTAAACTGGTCTTGTATGGTGGAGACACAAAACGGGATTTAGAGCCCTAAAACTTGGCTAGCTAATACACGAGACGTAGACACACAACGGGGCTCAAATCCCCCTAAAAACTGGGCTAGTTAAGATTGACTTGACAAAAATAATATTTTCTCAAAAGAAAAATTCTGAGATTGTACACTATAAAGTGAACTGGTCTTGTATGGTGGAGACACAAAACGGGATTTAGAGCCCCTAAAACTAGGCTAGCTAATACACGAGACGTAGACACACAACGGGGCTCAAATCCCCCTAAAAACTAGGCTAGTTAAAATTGACTTGACAAAAATAATATTTTCTCAAAAACAAAATTCTGAGATTGTACACTAAAGTGAACTGGTCTTGTATGGTGGAGACACAAAACGGGATTTAGAGCCCCTAAAACTAGGCTAGCTAATACACGAGACGTAGACACACAACGGGGCTCAAATCCCCCTAAAAACTAGGCTAGTTAAGATTGACTTGACAAAAATAATATTTTCTCAAAAACAAAATCTGAGATTGTACACTAAAGTGAACTGGTCTTGTATGGTGGAGACACAAAACGCGATTTAGAGCCCCTAAAACTAGGCTAGCTAATACACGAGACGTAGGCACACAACTGGGCTCAAATCCCGCTAAAAACTAGGCTAGTTAAGATTGACGACAAAAATAATATTTTCTCAAAACAAAAAAAATGAGATTGTACACTAAAGTGAACTGGTCTTGTATGGTGGAGACACAAAATGGGATTTAGAGCCCCTAAAACTAGGCTAGCTAATACACGAGACGTAGACACACAACGGGGCTCAAATCCCCCTAAAAACTAGGCTAGTTAAGATTGACTTGACAAAAATAATATTTTCTCAAAACAAAATTTCTGAGATTGTACACTAAAGTCAACTGGTCTTGTATGGTGGAGACACAGAACGGGATTTAGAGCCCCTAAAACTAGGCTAGCTAATACACGAGACGTAGACACACAACGGGGCTCAAATCCCCCTAAAAACTAGGCTAGTTAAGATTGACTTGACAAAAACAATATTTTCTCAAAAGAAAATTTCTGAGATTGTACACTAAAGTGAACTGGTCTTGTATGGTGGAGACACAAAACGGGATTTAGAGCCCCTAAAACTAGGCTAGCTAATACACGAAACGTAGACACACAACGGGTAACAAGTCCCCCTAAAAACTAGGCTAGTTAAGATTGACTTGACAAAAATAATATTTTCTCAAAAAAAAAAAAAAAATCTGAGATTGTATACTAAAGTGAACTGGTCTTGTATGGTGGAGACACAAAACGGGATTTAGAGCCCCTAAAACTAGGCTAGCTAATACACGAGACGTAGACACACAACGGGGCTCAAATCCCCCTAAAAACTAGGCTAGTTAAGATTGACTTGACAAAAATAATATTTTCTCAAAAAAAAAAAAATCTGAGATTGTACACTAAAGTGAACTGGTCTTGTATGGTGGAGACACAAAACGGGATTTAGAGCCCCTAAAACTAGGCTAGCTAATACACGAGACGTAAACACACAACGGGGCTCAAATCCCCCTAAAAACTAGGCTAGTTAAGGTTGACTTGACAAAAATAATATTTTCTCAAAACAAAAAAATCTGAGATTGTACACTAAAGTGAACTGGTCTTGTATGGTGGAGCCACAAAACGGGATTTAGAGCCCCTAAAACTAGGCTAGCTAATACACGAGACGTAGACACACAACGGGGCTCAAATCCCCCTAAAAACTAGGCTAGTTAAGATTGACTTGACATAAATAATATTTTGTCAAAAACAAAATTCTGAGATTGTACACTAAAGTGAACTGGTCTTCTATGGTGGAGACACAAAACGGGATTTAGAGCCCCTAAAACTAGGCTAGCTAATACACGAGACATTGACACACAACGGGGCTCAAATCCCCCTAAAAACTAGGCTAGTTAAGATTGACTTGACAAAAATAATATTTTCTCAAAAAAAAAAAATCTGAGATTGTACACTAAAGTGAACTGGTCTTGTATGGTGGAGACACAAAATGGGATTTAGAGCCCCTAAAACTAGGCTAGCTAATACACGAGACGTAGACACACAACGGGGCTCAAATCCCCCTAAAAACTAGGCTAGTTAAGAATTGACTTGACAAAAATAATATTTTCTCAAAACAAAAAATCTGAGATTGTACACTAAAGTGAACTGGTCTTCTATGGTGGAGACACAAAACGGGATTTAGAGCCCCTAAAACTAGGCTAGCTAATACACGAGACGTAGACACACAACGGGGCTCAAATCCCCCTAAAAACTAGGCTAGTTAAGATTGACTTGACAAAAATAATATTTTCTCAACAAAAAAAATCTGAGATTGTACACTAAAGGGAACTGTTCTTGTATGGTGGAGACACAAAACGGGTTTAGAGCCCCTAAAACTAGGCTAGCTAATACACAAGACGTAGATACACAACAGGGCTCAAATCCCCCTAAAAACTAGGCTAGTTCAGATTGACTTGACAAAAATAATATTTTCTCAAAACAAATATTTCTGAGATTGTACACTAAAGTAAACTGGTCTTGTATGGTGGAGACACAAAACGGGATTTAGAGCCCTAAAACTTGGCTAGCTAATACACGAGACGTAGACACACAACGGGGCTCAAATCCCCCTAAAAACTAGGCTAGTTAAGATTGACTTGACAAAAATAATATTTTCTCAAAAGAAAAATTCTGAGATTGTAAGAACTGGTCTTGTATGGTGGAGACACAAAACGGGATTTAGAGCCCCTAAAACTAGGCTAGCTAATACACGAGACGTAGACACACAACGGGGCTCAAATCCCCCTAAAAACTGGGCTAGTTAAGATTGACTTGACAAAAATAATATTTTCTCAAAAGAAAAATTCTGAGATTGTACACTATAAAGTGAACTGGTCTTGTATGGTGGAGACACAAAACGGGATTTAGAGCCCCTAAAACTAGGCTAGCTAATACACGAGACGTAGACACACAACGGGGCTCAAATCCCCCTAAAAACTAGGCTAGTTAAAATTGACTTGACAAAAATAATATTTTCTCAAAAACAAAATTCTGAGATTGTACACTAAAGTGAACTGGTCTTGTATGGTGGAGACACAACACGGGATTTAGAGCCCCTAAAACTAGGCTAGCTAATACACGAGACGTAGACACACAACGGGGCTCAAATCCCCCTAAAAAGTAGGCTAGTTAAGATTGACTTGACAAAAATAATATTTTCTCAAAAACAAAATCTGAGATTGTACACTAAAGTGAACTGGTCTTGTATGGTGGAGACACAAAACGGGATTTAGAGCCCCTAAAACTAGGCTAGCTAATACACGAGACGTAGGCACACAACTGGGCTCAAATCCCGCTAAAAACTAGGCTAGTTAAGATTGACGACAAAAATAATATTTTCTCAAAAAAAAAAAAAAATGAGATTGTACACTAAAGTGAACTGGTCTTGTATGGTGGAGACACAAAATGGGATTTAGAGCCCCTAAAACTAGGCTAGCTAATACACGAGACGTAGACACACAACGGGGCTCAAATCCCCCTAAAAACTAGGCTAGTTAAGATTGACTTGACAAAAATAATATTTTCTCAAAACAAAATTTCTGAGATTGTACACTAAAGTCAACTGGTCTTGTATGGTGGAGACACAGAACGGGATTTAGAGCCCCTAAAACTAGGCTAGCTAATACACGAGACGTAGACACACAACGGGGCTCAAATCCCCCTAAAAAGTAGGCTAGTTAAGATTGACTTGACAAAAATAATATTTTCTTAAAAACAACATTCTGAGATTGTACACTAAAGTGAACTGGTCTTGTATGGTGGAGACACAAAACGGGATTTAGAGCCCCTAAAACTAGGCTAGCTAATACACGAGACGTAGACACACAACGGGGCTCAAATCCCCCTAAAAACTAGGCTAGTTAAGATTGACTTGACAAAAATAATATTTTCTCAAAAAAAAAATTCTGAGATTGTACACTAAAGTGAACTGGTCTTGTATGGTGGAGACACAAAACGAGATTTAGAGCCCCTAAATCTAGGCTAGCTAATACACGAGACGTAGACACACAAAGGGGCTCAAATCCCCCTAAAAACTAGGCTAGTTAAGATTGACTTGACAAAAATAATATTTTCTCAAAAGAAAAATTCTGAGATTGTACACTAAAGTGAACTGGTCTTGTATGGTGGAGACACAAAACGGGATTTAGAGCCCCTAAAACTAGGCTAGCTAATACACGAGACATAGACACACAACGGGGCTCAAATCCCCCTAAAAACTAGGCTAGTTAAGATTGACTTGACAAAAACAATATTTTCTCAAAAGAAAATTTCTGAGATTGTACAATAAAGTGAACTGGTCTTGTATGGTGGAGACACAAAACGGGATTTAGAGCCCCTAAAACTAGGCTAGCTAATACACGAAACGTAGACACACAACGGGTAACAAGTCCCCCTAAAAACTAGGCTAGTTAAGATTGACTTGACAAAAATAATATTTTCTCAAAAAAAAAAAAAATCTGAGATTGTACACTAAAGTGAACTGGTCTTGTATGGTGGAGACACAAAACGGGATTTAGAGCCCCTAAAACTAGGCTAGCTAATACACGAGACGTAGACACACAACGGGGCTCAAATCCCCCTAAAAACTAGACTAGTTAAGATTGACTTGACAAAAATAATATTTTCTCAAAAAAAAAAAAAATCTGAGATTGTACACTAAAGTGAACTGGTCTTGTATGGTGGAGACACAAAACGGGATTTAGAGCCCCTAAAACTAGGCTAGCTAATACACGAGACGTAGACACACAACGGGGCTCAAATCCCCCTAAAAACTAGGCTAGTTAAGATTGACTTGACAAAAATAATATTTTCTCAAAAAAAAAAAATCTGAGATTGTACACTAAAGGGAACTGTTCTTGTATGGTGGAGACACAGAACGGGTTTAGAGCCCCTAAAACTAGGCTAGCTAATACACAAGACGTAGATACACAACAGGGCTCAAATCCCCCTAAAAACTAGGCTAGTTCAGATTGACTTGACAAAAATAATATTTTCTCAAAACAAATATTTCTGAGATTGTACGCTAAAGTAAACTGGTCTTGTATGGTGGAGACACAAAACGGGATTTAGAGCCCTAAAACTTGGCTAGCTAATACACGAGACGTAGACACACAACGGGGCTCAAATCCCCCTAAAAACTGGGCTAGTTAAGATTGACTTGACAAAAATAATATTTTCTCAAAAGAAAAATTCTGAGATTGTACACTATAAAGTGAACTGGTCTTGTATGGTGGAGACACAAAACGGGATTTAGAGCCCCTAAAACTAGGCTAGCTAATACACGAGACGTAGACACACAACGGGGCTCAAATCCCCCTAAAAACTAGGCTAGTTAAAATTGACTTGACAAAAATAATATTTTGTCAAAAACAAAATTCTGAGATTGTACACTAAAGTGAACTGGTCTTGTATGGTGGAAACACAAAACGGGATTTAGAGCCCCTAAAACTAGGCTAGCTAATACACGAGACGTAGACACACAACGGGGCTCAAATCCCCCTAAAAACTAGGCTAGTTAAGATTGACTTGACAAAAATAATATTTTCTCAAAAAAAAAAAATCTGAGATTGTACACTAAAGTGAACTGGTCTTGTATGGTGGAGACACAAAATGGGATTTAGAGCCCCTAAAACTAGGCTAGCTAATACACGAGACGTAGACACACAACGGGGCTCAAATCCCCCTAAAAACTAGGCTAGTTAAGAATTGACTTGACAAAAATAATATTTTCTCAAAACAAAAAATCTGAGATTGTACACTAAAGTGAACTGGTCTTCTATGGTGGAGACACAAAACGGGATTTAGAGCCCCTAAAACTAGGCTAGCTAATACACGAGACGTAGACACACAACGGGGCTCAAATCCCCCTAAAAACTAGGCTAGTTAAGATTGACTTGACAAAAATAATATTTTCTCAAAAAAAAAAATCTGAGATTGTACACTAAAGGGAACTGTTCTTGTATGGTGGAGACACAACACGGGTTTAGAGCCCCTAAAACTAGGCTAGCTAATACACAAGACGTAGATACACAACAGGGCTCAAATCCCCCTAAAAACTAGGCTAGTTCAGATTGACTTGACAAAAATAATATTTTCTCAAAACAAATATTTCTGAGATTGTACACTAAAGTAAACTGGTCTTGTATGGTGGAGACACAAAACGGGATTTAGAGCCCTAAAACTTGGCTAGCTAATACACGAGACGTAGACACACAACGGGGCTCAAATCCCCCTAAAAACTGGGCTAGTTAAGATTGACTTGACAAAAATAATATTTTCTCAAAAAAAAAAAATCTGAGATTGTACACTAAAGTGAACTGGTCTTGTATGGTGGAGACACAAAATGGGATTTAGAGCCCCTAAAACTAGGCTAGCTAATACACGAGACGTAGACACACAACGGGGCTCAAATCCCCCTAAAAACTAGGCTAGTTAAGAATTGACTTGACAAAAATAATATTTTCTCAAAACAAAAAATCTGAGATTGTACACTAAAGTGAACTGGTCTTCTATGGTGGAGACACAAAACGGGATTTAGAGCCCCTAAAACTAGGCTAGCTAATACACGAGACGTAGACACACAACGGGGCTCAAATCCCCCTAAAAACTAGGCTAGTTAAGATTGACTTGACAAAAATAATATTTTCTCAAAAAAAAAAATCTGAGATTGTACACTAAAGGGAACTGTTCTTGTATGGTGGAGACACAACACGGGTTTAGAGCCCCTAAAACTAGGCTAGCTAATACACAAGACGTAGATACACAACAGGGCTCAAATCCCCCTAAAAACTAGGCTAGTTCAGATTGACTTGACAAAAATAATATTTTCTCAAAACAAATATTTCTGAGATTGTACACTAAAGTAAACTGGTCTTGTATGGTGGAGACACAAAACGGGATTTAGAGCCCTAAAACTTGGCTAGCTAATACACGAGACGTAGACACACAACGGGGCTCAAATCCCCCTAAAAACTGGGCTAGTTAAGATTGACTTGACAAAAATAATATTTTCTCAAAAGAAAAATTCTGAGATTGTACACTATAAAGTGTGTTACGGCTGGATCGGCAATACATATTCGGGATTCTTGATCGTAGGACAGAAATGGCTTATGTGACAACGACACGCTCGATTCCAGTCCCAAATACTATATGCTCCAGACAACAAAAGCACCAACGCCCTACAGAGTTATCGTCTATGGTAACGAGGTACCTTAACTCGGCGAAAGTGTACAACAGGGGTAGGCTATGAGGCTAAACTCCCTCAGACATTTATAGGTTACGTTATGACTAAAGAAATGCAATACTCAAGAAACTACGTTAATATTAAGCCTCTAATAATGTAGAATAGAAGCAGGCTAAAGGTATGACAGTGAAATGCTAAATGACAAATGTACACGCCTACTTGAAAGCGCGTGCACTAGAATAACTGTCCCCTACTAACATGCACTAGCATGTAGCATACAAGATGTTCATGATCCAGTAGATACCTAATAATACACATGGAAGGAACATAAATAGTAGTCACTTATTGTAATAATGAATCTATACTTGGAATAACTAAAAGGTTGCAGGCAACAGTACTGCGCCGGTAGCCTACTACCGCATAGGCTACTTCGCTTCTCTCACTCTGTCTCCCCTCTGAGTCCGTATGCGCCCTACGCAACGGAACTCCGGACACAGCAGCAAAACGACAGTGCAGTTAATTGATACATGAAAGTATTAATAGTGTTGTCTTGTGTGTGAGTAATGTGTACTGTAAAGTGTTACATACATAAACTTAAAGAGAGCTGCAATGCATAGTAAAATAAAGATATCACCCACTCATCATCCCCATGTGTTCTAGCTAGCAGGCCAAGTCACAGGAACAACGAGTCCCAGCACCGAAAGCGAGAACCCAGGAAAAGACTGTAGAGAACACAAGGACAGATAAATTACGTTACTCTACTATACCGGCACTACGAGCGAGCTGTAGTCTCTGGTACTACAGTCGCTCCTGGCTCGGTAGGCAAATCAAGGCTAAGTCCTCGCCCCTCTACAGACAACTCCTGGGCATGGTCGGGCTCTTACACATGGCACTAGTCTAGTCACAAATTGGATGATGAGCTGGGCATATAACTCGTGAACATGTAGAACGTTCACCAACTATCCTCATCAAGAAGATCGCTGTTCACATTAACCCCTTAAATCTAATACATGTAAATATATGCTTGCCCTAAGAGTAATACGAGAGGTGAGTGCTGAAACTCCTTTAGGACCTCAAGGGAAGGGTATGCATTTAAATAGAGAGAAGAATGAAATGAGAGTAATGTCGTCAGAGAGAAAGAGTGCAACCGTGAGAAATTGGGAGAGAGGGCAAGGGATGTTAGAATCTCAAAGGCTCTAGGCAACCTGATCATGGAACACACAGCGAACCTCCATGCAATGTGCAGTACGACAACATGGGCAGCCAGGCAGCATATGCAGGCGGCAATGTACTACCAACCCTGTCGCACCTAGCTATAAGCGCAGGGCTGCCAACCGGTCCATACGTCTGGCAACCATTGCTACCCTCTCGCTCTGAAGTCTAACTCACTCTCTCTCTCTGAATTCCTATTATCTCATCTATCAACTTCTCTATTGATACTACATATTAAATGGAAGGTCTCGACATGGCTTAAAACAAAACCCACCACTGGTTAGCAAATGACGAGACCTTTGCAGAGATACAAAGAACATAGTTATACGTTGTCACACTCAATATAAGCAGCGAACACGGTACACGGCCCCGCACCGTGTCGATACAGTGGAGTACCAAGGAGTACAATCAGGTTAAGTTGCCACGCACTGGGTGCGTCACAGCCCCCCCAAGATTTTAGATAATCGACCTTAGAAGCATTATCAAAATCTGACAGGCAACCAACCGACCTGCTACCCTTAGCTGCCACTAATTGCAAAAGGTGCACAACAACTGAAGTGTGAATTATACATAAAACACAATATCGCATGCATCATGCTACAACAATAAAGACTTACAAAACTAAAACAAATTTTCTCGTTTATTTTATTGTTTTATAATCTTTTTGGACGGCGTTATGATAGCCTAATTTTACTCCTGCTCAACCCACACACCGTGCACGACTATCCTGGATCATCAACCCTTGATAGACAATCTGCTATCACGTTCTCACTCCCGGCAATATGCTGAATGTTGAGATTATACTCTTGGAGCATTAGGGACCACCTGGTCAACCGCATATTCCGATTGTGAAACTGATTTAGGAATTTCAAGGGATGATGGTCCGTATAAATCGTCACTACCGGGCCGTAGGCTGGAACATAAACTTCGAAATGTTTGAGCGACAAAACGATAGCAAGAAGCTCCTTCTCTATAGTCGAGTAATTCCTTTGTGCCGAATTAAACTTGCGAGAAAAGAAGCTCACTGGGTGTTCCAAGCCCTCGGAATCAGTCTGCAGTAACACTGCCCCGGCACCCACACCGCTGGCATCAGTCGCCAGCTGAAAACTCCTGGAGAAGTCTGGGGCTCTCAAAATCGGATGTGTACACAGCAGGTGCTTGACTAGGTCGAAAGCCCTCTGACACTCCGCAGCCCAACAGAACTTCACTGACTTCGACAGTAGATCAGTTAACGGTGCTAAGACAGTAGAGTATCCCCGGATGAAGCGCCTATAATAGCCTATCATACCTAGGAACCGCATGACCTGGCGCTTAGTGGTGGGCCTGGGAAACATATTGATAGCCTGTATCTTGCTCAGGGGGGGGCACACCCGGCCTAACCCGACCACGAAGCCAAGATACTGCACAGTAGCCTTTACAAACTCGCACTTCCTCAGGTTCACCACCAGCCCAGCATCGTGCAACTTCCCAAACAGGGTCTCTAAGTGCCTTAGGTGATTTTCAAAATTGTCATCATACACTATCACGTCATCAAGGTAGACCGTGCAGTTAGGGATTTCGTCACAAATATCGTTCATCAGGTTCTGAAACGTGGCAGGTGCGTTCTTAAGCCCATAAGGCATTACGTTACATTGGTAGGTCTTGCCATCTACCACAAAACCACAAACTTGCTTAGCTCGGTCCGACAGGGGTACTTGCCAGTAGCCTTTTACAAGATCAATTTTAGTAAGGTACTTTGCATTCCCTATCTTGTCCACGCTGTCGTCAACTCGAGGCAAAGGGTAAGGGTTGGTAGTGGTCAAGCCATTTAGCCTACGAAAATCTATGCAGAACCGCACCTTGCCGTCAGGTTTTGGCTGCAACGTGACGGGTGATGTCCACTTCACATAACCTTCAGTGATCTCCCTCTCTCAACCATGTACTTTAACTCCTCCCGTAAAGCTGGCAACTTTACCGGGGGCACACGGTAGGGCACTGACTTGAAGGGCACATTATCACCGACGTCCACGTCGTGCGTTACCTGAGTAGTGAGACCTGGGTGTTCGGCGAAAACAGAGGGGTATGACCTGAACAGGCCTAGGACAGCAGCACCCTGGTGCTCAGGCAGGTGACTTACAGCTTGCCTAGCCTCTTGTTCAGTATTCCCCGCCCACTGTTCCGCGGAAATGACACAGTCCCAGCTATCCTCCTCAGCAGCATGACTGTCCCCACCTCCTTCTCCACCCTGGCCGCTGCAGGCCAGCACAGGGACAGTGAGAGGCTCTGAGGGGCGTCTCACATACTCTTTCATGAGGTTAACATGACATAACTGATGTTTTTTTCTACGGTCAGGTGTTGCAACGAGATAATCAAGGTCGGACAGTTTCTTAGCCACCACATACGGCCCAATAAACTTGGCAGAAAGGGGGTGTCCAGGCAAAGGTAAAAGCAACATTACCTCCTGACCCACCGAAAACTCCCGAAGCTTCACCTTGGCGTCATACTGGTGCTTCATGACCGCCTGTGCATTAACCAAGTTATTACCTGCCGCTGCCATGCAACCTATAAGTCTCTCCCGGCTCTCAAGGATATATTTAAGTACAGACCCCGGCTTCTCTTCGCCCTCCCAGATCTCTTTCACCATACTTAAAGGTCCTCTCACATTATGGCCAAAGACTAGTTGATTTGGACTGAACCCCAGGCTCTCTCCTGGGACTTCACGTGCAGCGAACAGAACATACGGCAGACCCAAATCCCAATCAGTGTCATGTTCTGCACAGTAACAGCGTAGCATACTCTTCAGGGTCGAGTGCCACCGCTCCAAGACTCCCTGACTCTCGGGATGGTAGGCTGACGACACTACAGAACATATACCGTGCAACTGAAGGGTTTGCTTGAACAATTTGGATGTAAAATTGCTCCCCTGGTCTGACTGCACCTCACGTGGAAATCCATAACGGGAACAGAACAATAATAAGTTTTTAACAACTGCCTTTGCCGAGCCGTTTCTCATGGGGTATGCGTCCGGGTATCTCGTAGCCACATCCATGATTGTCAACAGGAATTTATTGCCACTACTAGTAGGCGGGAAAGGGCCAACCAAATCTACTACAACTTTGCTGAACGGAGGCCCGGTGACAGGTATGGGAAACAAAGGTGCCTTCGGGATGGTCTGGTTAGGCTTCCCCGTTGTCTGGCAGGTCGCACACCCAGCCACCCATGCACAGACATCAGCCTTGACCCCAGGCCACCAGAAAAACCTGCCCAATGCCGCCAATGTTTTTGTTACCCCCAAATGACCCGCCACCGGCACATCATGCGCCAGACACAATAAGGACTCTCTATACTTATTTGGAACAACCACCTGGTCTACTACCCTCGCACCGCCCTCCCACTTCGATTTTGGGTCTAGAAATCTGCGGTACAATATCCTGTTGAGCCTAAAGAAATCTCCCGGCTTCGCATCCCCATCTTCCTCCAACTCTATGGCACCATTGCTATAACGAGCTAGACTAGCGTCTTGCAGCTGCTGCTCACTAATGTCCCTGGGCGTCAATGCATCAAGATGGTTTTGTAATAAGACATTACCCCGGCTAGTAGGCTCTACTGCCTTAGTGGCTCTCGCTACAGCTCTTGCCTCACGCGAAGTCTTACCCAACTCTGCCTTGTTACACACCATATCTGGGCCAGAGTCAACTCCCGTGTTTATTATAGGTCCAAGTACCGAATCACCGAGAAGTGCAGCAGAATCAATGTCCCTTTTCCTGCCCTTAGCAACCTTCTCCTGATCCTTCCTCCACTGTCCCCGAGGTTGAGTGCTAGGCTGTGCAGGAGCCGCAGAGCGAGATCGGGTTACCACACAGGCCATCTCATCCTGTTGGCACCTCCCAACCCATTCCCGATTCTCACCATCCACGTCGGCCGCCCTCTCGGCAACGACTAAGGGTGGAGTCCCGGAAGTGGGCACCGCAAAGTCGTTGCCGAGAAGAAGGTCGACGCCCTCAACTGGCAAACACTCAACGATCCCTACATCCAGCTCCCTGCACACCTCTCCCACTCTCAACTCCAACCTCACAAGTGGGTATGACCTCGTAGCATTTATACCCTGCACCACAACAACTCTGGCCGCATTTATCGGTTTCCCTGTGAAGTTCCTCAACAAAGTTTGCGAAGCCCCCGTATCCCTCAGCAAGTCAACCCTCCGTAGTTCACTCCCCCAGCTCACAAACCCGTGTCCCCGATGGTCACAGAAAGTGTCCCGGACAGGTGTCGAGCCTTCCGTACGCTTCTTTACCGCGTGTGCCTCAGCTGCTGACAACCTACCCCGGGCAGTTGCTGCAGCCTTCAGAGACACACCGATACTGTGAACCAATGACACCGGCTTAGCGGGAGTGTTACTAGGGCACTCACGTGAATAATGGCCTAGCTTCTGACATTTGTAACATTTCACATCCCCAATGGGCTTCTTCCCTTGTGCGGGCGAAGAAGGGGCCTGACCTTTAGTAAACGGGAGAGGCTTGTGTTTGTAGGTGTTATTAGGTGCAATGCATTTAGTGTGGTTATGTGTGTCATAGGATTTGTTATTATCGAAAACTCTGGTGGGTGGGGTATAGCGCCCCTTCTGCCCTGACTCAGCCCTCTGAGCGGCACCGCAACCACGAATCAATGATAATCTGAAGTCTGCCATCTTGGCAGCCTCCTCTACTGTCTTGGGACATTTTTCCTTAATGTTCAGCGTTAGATCGGTTCCAGTACATTGGTAAAACTGTTCCAGATAGAAAAGTTGCTTAATTTCCTCAGCCGACTCTGCGTGCTCGGACCGAAACCAGTTATTACCTGCATCTGTTAAGTCCCGTGCGTGCTCCATAAAACTGACGTCGCTCTTCTTATTCACGCCACGGAACTTCAATCTATAAGTTTCGGGTTGCAGTTCGTAGGCCCGGAGCACAGCCTCCTTCACCAGTCCATACACTACACTCTCGTCCAGTGACAGTGCATCGTAGGCTTTCAACCCCTTACCCACTAGACGTGATGAAACTAATGCTGCCCATTTAACCTCCGGCCAGTCATACTCACGACACTTCTTTTCGAAACGAGCAAAAAACTCAGTCACTGCTGTCTCATCAAATGCGGGTACTAACTTAATTAAATGCGAAAGTGAGTCTGTAACCCGGTGCCCACCACCGAGATGACGCCCCGTGGTCTCTACTCTAGACTTCTCGACATCCATTTCAGCCTGGTACCTGGTTGCATCCTGATTGGCTTGGATTCTAGCAACCTCTATGCGTTCTATACTAGCCTGTTGTATCTGTATCCGAGTCTCCTGCAGCTTAAACTTAGCTAGTTCTAGCTGAAATAACATCTCAGGAGACAGGCCTGGGGGGGGAGAGCACAAAATGGGGGATCCACACCGAGACGTGTTTACGGGTAAGCCAGCTTGCCCTTGAGAACCCTCCTGCTGCATCGTGCTAAGACTCGCTGGCTGAGGGCCCAGCTCAGGGGTAGAGTGGAATGGAGGCTTGGAGGGAACCCCCCAAGACCCCACTCCACCCACCGCCCCATCGCCATCACCCAACAAACATGCCACCAAATTCTTCTTGGGCCAACTGTCAGGACAGTCCCGCCCCAAAACCGTGGCTAAACAGCGAAGACCGTAACAATCAATAGCCTGCAGGCGCTGTTCGGTCAAAGGTGTCTGCAAAAATGCCCGGGCATCCCTCTCTCCACTTATAACACTCCCCTCCCTAAACATCTGTTGTACTTGCTGGTTACTAGGCTGTACCGTGTTATCCTCCCCCGTAAATGATGAGTCATTAGACATAGTGCTGGTTATACAATTGCTGTTCATAAAAAAAAAAGAAGTGCTTATTACTAATTGCAGTCTCGACTCACAAAATGTTAAAGATGCTTGAATGACTCTACTCTAGACACCCCCAACGAAACAATCTGCAAGTCCACCAATACAATAATGACACAATAAAAATTCCTCCAATATGCAAGAAAATTCTAGCCAGCTCTACTAGGTAGCATAGAATAGTTCTCCAAAAAACATGTGATAGGATACTACTGAATCTTGTGCAAGGTCGCCATTTTGTTACGGCTGGATCGGCAATACATATTCGGGATTCTTGATCGTAGGACAGAAATGGCTTATGTGACAACGACACGCTCGATTCCAGTCCCAAATACTATATGCTCCAGACAACAAAAGCACCAACGCCCTACAGAGTTATCGTCTATGGTAACGAGGTATCTTAACTCGGCGAAAGTGTACAACAGGGGTAGGCTATGAGGCTAAACTCCCTCAGACATTTATAGGTTACGTTATGACTAAAGAAATGCAATACTCAAGAAACTACGTTAATATTAAGCCTCTAATAATGTAGAATAGAAGCAGGCTAAAGGTATGACAGTGAAATGCTAAATGACAAATGTACACGCCTACTTGAAAGCGCGTGCACTAGAATAACTGTCCCCTACTAACATGCACTAGCATGTAGCATACAAGATGTTCATGATCCAGTAGATACCTAATAATACACATGGAAGGAACATAAATAGTAGTCACTTATTGTAATAATGAATCTATACTTGGAATAACTAAAAGGTTGCAGGCAACAGTACTGCGCCGGTAGCCTACTACCGCATAGGCTACTTCGCTTCTCTCACTCTGTCTCCCCTCTGAGTCCGTATGCGCCCTACGCAACGGAACTCCGGACACAGCAGCAAAACGACAGTGCAGTTAATTGATACATGAAAGTATTAATAGTGTTGTCTTGTGTGTGAGTAATGTGTACTGTAAAGTGTTACATACATAAACTTAAAGAGAGCTGCAATGCATAGTAAAATAAAGATATCACCCACTCATCATCCCCATGTGTTCTAGCTAGCAGGCCAAGTCACAGGAACAACGAGTCCCAGCACCGAAAGCGAGAACCCAGGAAAAGACTGTAGAGAACACAAGGACAGATAAATTACGTTACTCTACTATACCGGCACTACGAGCGAGCTGTAGTCTCTGGTACTACAGTCGCTCCTGGCTCGGTAGGCAAATCAAGGCTAAGTCCTCGCCCCTCTACAGACAACTCCTGGGCATGGTCGGGCTCTTACACATGGCACTAGTCTAGTCACAAATTGGATGATGAGCTGGGCATATAACTCGTGAACATGTAGAACGTTCACCAACTATCCTCATCAAGAAGATCGCTGTTCACATTAACCCCTTAAATCTAATACATGTAAATATATGCTTGCCCTAAGAGTAATACGAGAGGTGAGTGCTGAAACTCCTTTAGGACCTCAAGGGAAGGGTATGCATTTAAATAGAGAGAAGAATGAAATGAGAGTAATGTCGTCAGAGAGAAAGAGTGCAACCGTGAGAAATTGGGAGAGAGGGCAAGGGATGTTAGAATCTCAAAGGCTCTAGGCAACCTGATCATGGAACACACAGCGAACCTCCATGCAATGTGCAGTACGACAACATGGGCAGCCAGGCAGCATATGCAGGCGGCAATGTACTACCAACCCTGTCGCACCTAGCTATAAGCGCAGGGCTGCCAACCGGTCCATACGTCTGGCAACCATTGCTACCCTCTCGCTCTGAAGTCTAACTCACTCTCTCTCTCTGAATTCCTATTATCTCATCTATCAACTTCTCTATTGATACTACATATTAAATGGAAGGTCTCGACATGGCTTAAAACAAAACCCACCACTGGTTAGCAAATGACGAGACCTTTGCAGAGATACAAAGAACATAGTTATACGTTGTCACACTCAATATAAGCAGCGAACACGGTACACGGCCCCGCACCGTGTCGATACAGTGGAGTACCAAGGAGTACAATCAGGTTAAGTTGCCACGCACTGGGTGCGTCACAAGTGAACTGGTCTTGTATGGTGGAGACACAAAACGGGATTTAGAGCCCCTAAAACTAGGCTAGCTAATACACGAGACGTAGACACACAACGGGGCTCAAATCCCCCTAAAAACTAGGCTAGTTAAAATTGACTTGACAAAAATAATATTTTCTCAAAAACAAAATTCTGAGATTGTACACTAAAGTGAACTGGTCTTGTATGGTGGAGACACAAAACGGGATTTAGAGCCCCTAAAACTAGGCTAGCTAATACACGAGACGTAGACACACAACGGGGCTCAAATCCCCCTAAAAACTAGGCTAGTTAAGATTGACTTGACAAAAATAATATTTTCTCAAAAACAAAATCTGAGATTGTACACTAAAGTGAACTGGTCTTGTATGGTGGAGACACAAAACGGGATTTAGAGCCCCTAAAACTAGGCTAGCTAATACACGAGACGTAGGCACACAACTGGGCTCAAATCCCGCTAAAAACTAGGCTAGTTAAGATTGACGACAAAAATAATATTTTCTCAAAACAAAAAAAATGAGATTGTACACTAAAGTGAACTGGTCTTGTATGGTGGAGACACAAAATGGGATTTAGAGCCCCTAAAACTAGGCTAGCTAATACACGAGACGTAGACACACAACGGGGCTCAAATCCCCCTAAAAACTAGGCTAGTTAAGATTGACTTGACAAAAATAATATTTTCTCAAAACAAAATTTCTGAGATTGTACACTAAAGTCAACTGGTCTTGTATGGTGGAGACACAGAACGGGATTTAGAGCCCCTAAAACTAGGCTAGCTAATACACGAGACGTAGACACACAACGGGGCTCAAATCCCCCTAAAAACTAGGCTAGTTAAGATTGACTTGACAAAAACAATATTTTCTCAAAAGAAAATTTCTGAGATTGTACACTAAAGTGAACTGGTCTTGTATGGTGGAGACACAAAACGGGATTTAGAGCCCCTAAAACTAGGCTAGCTAATACACGAAACGTAGACACACAACGGGTAACAAGTCCCCCTAAAAACTAGGCTAGTTAAGATTGACTTGACAAAAATAATATTTTCTCAAAAAAAAAAAAATCTGAGATTGTACACTAAAGTGAACTGGTCTTGTATGGTGGAGACACAAAACGGGATTTAGAGCCCCTAAAACTAGGCTAGCTAATACACGAGACGTAGACACACAACGGGGCTCAAATCCCCCTAAAAACTAGACTAGTTAAGATTGACTTGACAAAAATAATATTTTCTCAAAAAGAAAAAAAAATCTGAGATTGTATACTAAAGTGAACTGGTCTTGTATGGTGGAGACACAAAACGGGATTTAGAGCCCCTAAAACTAGGCTAGCTAAAACACGAGACGTAGACACACAACGGGGCTCAAATCCCCCTAAAAACTAGGCTAGTTAAGATTGACTTGACAAAAATAATATTTTCTCAAAAAAAAAAAAATCTGAGATTGTACACTAAAGTGAACTGGTCTTGTATGGTGGAGACACAAAACGGGATTTAGAGCCCCTAAAACTAGGCTAGCTAATACACGAGACGTAAACACACAACGGGGCTCAAATCCCCCTAAAAACTAGGCTAGTTAAGGTTGACTTGACAAAAATAATATTTTCTCAAAACAAAAAAATCTGAGATTGTACACTAAAGTGAACTGGTCTTGTATGGTGGAGCCACAAAACGGGATTTAGAGCCCCTAAAACTAGGCTAGCTAATACACGAGACGTAGACACACAACGGGGCTCAAATCCCCCTAAAAACTAGGCTAGTTAAGATTGACTTGACAAAAATAATATTTTGTCAAAAAAAAAATTCTGAGATTGTACACTAAAGTGAACTGGTCTTCTATGGTGGAGACACAAAACGGGATTTAGAGCCCCTAAAACTAGGCTAGCTAATACACGAGACATAGACACACAACGGGGCTCAAATCCCCCTAAAAACTAGGCTAGTTAAGATTGACTTGACAAAAATAATATTTTCTCAAAAAAAAAAAAATCTGAGATTGTACACTAAAGTGAACTGGTCTTGTATGGTGGAGACACAAAATGGGATTTAGAGCCCCTAAAACTAGGCTAGCTAATACACGAGACGTAGACACACAACGGGGCTCAAATCCCCCTAAAAACTAGGCTAGTTAAGAATTGACTTGACAAAAATAATATTTTCTCAAAACAAAAAATCTGAGATTGTACACTAAAGTGAACTGGTCTTCTATGGTGGAGACACAAAACGGGATTTAGAGCCCCTAAAACTAGGCTAGCTAATACACGAGACGTAGACACACAACGGGGCTCAAATCCCCCTAAAAACTAGGCTAGTTAAGATTGACTTGACAAAAATAATATTTTCTCAAAAAAAAAAATCTGAGATTGTACACTAAAGGGAACTGTTCTTGTATGGTGGAGACACAAAACGGGTTTAGAGCCCCTAAAACTAGGCTAGCTAATACACAAGACGTAGATACACAACAGGGCTCAAATCCCCCTAAAAACTAGGCTAGTTCAGATTGACTTGACAAAAATAATATTTTCTCAAAACAAATATTTCTGAGATTGTACACTAAAGTAAACTGGTCTTGTATGGTGGAGACACAAAACGGGATTTAGAGCCCTAAAACTTGGCTAGCTAATACACGAGACGTAGACACACAACGGGGCTCAAATCCCCCTAAAAACTAGGCTAGTTAAGATTGACTTGACAAAAATAATATTTTCTCAAAAGAAAAATTCTGAGATTGTAAGAACTGGTCTTGTATGGTGGAGACACAAAACGGGATTTAGAGCCCCTAAAACTAGGCTAGCTAATACACGAGACGTAGACACACAACGGGGCTCAAATCCCCCTAAAAACTGGGCTAGTTAAGATTGACTTGACAAAAATAATATTTTCTCAAAAGAAAAATTCTGAGATTGTACACTATAAAGTGAACTGGTCTTGTATGGTGGAGACACAAAACGGGATTTAGAGCCCCTAAAACTAGGCTAGCTAATACACGAGACGTAGACACACAACGGGGCTCAAATCCCCCTAAAAACTAGGCTAGTTAAAATTGACTTGACAAAAATAATATTTTCTCAAAAACAAAATTCTGAGATTGTACACTAAAGTGAACTGGTCTTGTATGGTGGAGACACAAAACGGGATTTAGAGCCCCTAAAACTAGGCTAGCTAATACACGAGACGTAGACACACAACGGGGCTCAAATCCCCCTAAAAACTAGGCTAGTTAAGATTGACTTGACAAAAATAATATTTTCTCAAAAACAAAATCTGAGATTGTACACTAAAGTGAACTGGTCTTGTATGGTGGATACACAAAACGGGATTTAGAGCCCCTAAAACTAGGCTAGCTAATACACGAGACGTAGGCACACAACTGGGCTCAAATCCCGCTAAAAACTAGGCTAGTTAAGATTGACGACAAAAATAATATTTTCTCAAAACAAAAAATGAGATTGTACACTAAAGTGAACTGGTCTTGTATGGTGGAGACACAAAATGGGATTTAGAGCCCCTAAAACTAGGCTAGCTAATACACGAGACGTAGACACACAACGGGGCTCAAATCCCCCTAAAAACTAGGCTAGTTAAGATTGACTTGACAAAAATAATATTTTCTCAAAACAAAATTTCTGAGATTGTACACTAAAGTCAACTGGTCTTGTATGGTGGAGACACAGAACGGGATTTAGAGCCCCTAAAACTAGGCTAGCTAATACACGAGACGTAAACACACAACGGGGCTCAAATCCCCCTAAAAAGTAGGCTAGTTAAGATTGACTTGACAAAAATAATATTTTCTTAAAAACAACATTCTGAGATTGTACACTAAAGTGAACTGGTCTTGTATGGTGGAGACACAAAACGGGATTTAGAGCCCCTAAAACTAGGCTAGCTAATACACGAGACGTAGACACACAACGGGGCTCAAATCCCCCTAAAAACTAGGCTAGTTAAGATTGACTTGACAAAAATAATATTTTCTCAAAAAAAAAATTCTGAGATTGTACACTAAAGTGAACTGGTCTTGTATGGTGGAGACACAAAACGAGATTTAGAGCCCCTAAATCTAGGCTAGCTAATACACGAGACGTAGACACACAAAGGGGCTCAAATCCCCCTAAAAACTAGGCTAGTTAAGATTGACTTGACAAAAATAATATTTTCTCAAAAGAAAAATTCTGAGATTGTACACTAAAGTGAACTGGTCTTGTATGGTGGAGACACAAAACGGGATTTAGAGCCCCTAAAACTAGGCTAGCTAATACACGAGACATAGACACACAACGGGGCTCAAATCCCCCTAAAAACTAGGCTAGTTAAGATTGACTTGACAAAAATAATATTTTCTCAAAAAAAAAATTCTGAGATTGTACACTAAAGTGAACTGGTCTTGTATGGTGGAGACACAAAACGAGATTTAGAGCCCCTAAATCTAGGCTAGCTAATACACGAGACGTAGACACACAAAGGGGCTCAAATCCCCCTAAAAACTAGGCTAGTTAAGATTGACTTGACAAAAATAATATTTTCTCAAAAGAAAAATTCTGAGATTGTACACTAAAGTGAACTGGTCTTGTATGGTGGAGACACAAAACGGGATTTAGAGCCCCTAAAACTAGGCTAGCTAATACACGAGACATAGACACACAACGGGGCTCAAATCCCCCTAAAAACTAGGCTAGTTAAGATTGACTTGACAAAAATAATATTTTCTCAAAAAAAAAAAATCTGAGATTGTACACTAAAGTGAACTGGTCTTGTATGGTGGAGACACAAAATGGGATTTAGAGCCCCTAAAACTAGGCTAGCTAATACACGAGACGTAGACACACAACGGGGCTCAAATCCCCCTAAAAACTAGGCTAGTTAAGAATTGACTTGACAAAAATAATATTTTCTCAAAACAAAAAATCTGAGATTGTACACTAAAGTGAACTGGTCTTCTATGGTGGAGACACAAAACGGGATTTAGAGCCCCTAAAACTAGGCTAGCTAATACACGAGACGTAGACACACAACGGGGCTCAAATCCCCCTAAAAACTAGGCTAGTTAAGATTGACTTGACAAAAATAATATTTTCTCAAAAAAAAAAATCTGAGATTGTACACTAAAGGGAACTGTTCTTGTATGGTGGAGACACAAAACGGGTTTAGAGCCCCTAAAACTAGGCTAGCTAATACACAAGACGTAGATACACAACAGGGCTCAAATCCCCCTAAAAACTAGGCTAGTTCAGATTGACTTGACAAAAATAATATTTTCTCAAAACAAATATTTCTGAGATTGTACACTAAAGTAAACTGGTCTTGTATGGTGGAGACACAAAACGGGATTTAGAGCCCTAAAACTTGGCTAGCTAATACACGAGACGTAGACACACAACGGGGCTCAAATCCCCCTAAAAACTAGGCTAGTTAAGATTGACTTGACAAAAATAATATTTTCTCAAAAGAAAAATTCTGAGATTGTAAGAACTGGTCTTGTATGGTGGAGACACAAAACGGGATTTAGAGCCCCTAAAACTAGGCTAGCTAATACACGAGACGTAGACACACAACGGGGCTCAAATCCCCCTAAAAACTGGGCTAGTTAAGATTGACTTGACAAAAATAATATTTTCTCAAAAGAAAAATTCTGAGATTGTACACTATAAAGTGAACTGGTCTTGTATGGTGGAGACACAAAACGGGATTTAGAGCCCCTAAAACTAGGCTAGCTAATACACGAGACGTAGACACACAACGGGGCTCAAATCCCCCTAAAAACTAGGCTAGTTAAAATTGACTTGACAAAAATAATATTTTCTCAAAAACAAAATTCTGAGATTGTACACTAAAGTGAACTGGTCTTGTATGGTGGAGACACAAAACGGGATTTAGAGCCCCTAAAACTAGGCTAGCTAATACACGAGACGTAGACACACAACGGGGCTCAAATCCCCCTAAAAACTAGGCTAGTTAAGATTGACTTGACAAAAATAATATTTTCTCAAAAACAAAATCTGAGATTGTACACTAAAGTGAACTGGTCTTGTATGGTGGAGACACAAAACGGGATTTAGAGCCCCTAAAACTAGGCTAGCTAATACACGAGACGTAGGCACACAACTGGGCTCAAATCCCGCTAAAAACTAGGCTAGTTAAGATTGACGACAAAAATAATATTTTCTCAAAACAAAAAATGAGATTGTACACTAAAGTGAACTGGTCTTGTATGGTGGAGACACAAAATGGGATTTAGAGCCCCTAAAACTAGGCTAGCTAATACACGAGACGTAGACACACAACGGGGCTCAAATCCCCCTAAAAACTAGGCTAGTTAAGATTGACTTGACAAAAATAATATTTTCTCAAAACAAAATTTCTGAGATTGTACACTAAAGTCAACTGGTCTTGTATGGTGGAGACACAGAACGGGATTTAGAGCCCCTAAAACTAGGCTAGCTAATACACGAGACGTAAACACACAACGGGGCTCAAATCCCCCTAAAAAGTAGGCTAGTTAAGATTGACTTGACAAAAATAATATTTTCTTAAAAACAACATTCTGAGATTGTACACTAAAGTGAACTGGTCTTGTATGGTGGAGACACAAAACGGGATTTAGAGCCCCTAAAACTAGGCTAGCTAATACACGAGACGTAGACACACAACGGGGCTCAAATCCCCCTAAAAACTAGGCTAGTTAAGATTGACTTGACAAAAATAATATTTTCTCAAAAAAAAAATTCTGAGATTGTACACTAAAGTGAACTGGTCTTGTATGGTGGAGACACAAAACGAGATTTAGAGCCCCTAAATCTAGGCTAGCTAATACACGAGACGTAGACACACAAAGGGGCTCAAATCCCCCTAAAAACTAGGCTAGTTAAGATTGACTTGACAAAAATAATATTTTCTCAAAAGAAAAATTCTGAGATTGTACACTAAAGTGAACTGGTCTTGTATGGTGGAGACACAAAACGGGATTTAGAGCCCCTAAAACTAGGCTAGCTAATACACGAGACATAGACACACAACGGGGCTCAAATCCCCCTAAAAACTAGGCTAGTTAAGATTGACTTGACAATAACAATATTTTCTCAAAAGAAAATTTCTGAGATTGTACACTAAAGTGAACTGGTCTTGTATGGTGGAGACACAAAACGGGATTTAGAGCCCCTAAAACTAGGCTAGCTAATACACGAAACGTAGACACACAACGGGTAACAAGTCCCCCTAAAAACTAGGCTAGTTAAGATTGACTTGACAAAAATAATATTTTCTCAAAAAAAAAAAAAAATCTGAGATTGTACACTAAAGTGAACTGATCTTGTATGGTGGAGACACAAAACGGGATTTAGAGCCCCTAAAACTAGGCTAGCTAATACACGAGACGTAGACACACAACGGGGCTCAAATCCCCCTAAAAACTAGACTAGTTAAGATTGACTTGACAAAAATAATATTTTCTCAAAAAAACAAAAAATCTGAGATTGTACACTAAAGTGAACTGGTCTTGTATGGTGGAGACACAAAACGGGATTTAGAGCCCCTAAAACTAGGCTAGCTAATACACGAGACGTAGACACACAACGGGGGCTCAAATCCCCCTAAAAACTAGGCTAGTTAAGGTTGACTTGACAAAAATAATATTTTCTCAAAACAAAAAAATCTGAGATTGTACACTAAAGTGAACTGGTCTTGTATGGTGGAGACACAAAACGGGATTTAGAGCCCCTAAAACTAGCTAGCTAATACACGAGACGTAGACACACAACGGGGCTCAAGTCTCCCTAAAAACTAGGCTAGTTAAGATTGACGACAAAAATAATATTTTCTCAAAAAAAAAATCTGAGATTGTACACTAAAGTGAACTGGTCTTCTATTGTGGAGACACAAAACGGAATTTAGAGCCCCTAAAACTAGGCTAGCTAATACACGAGACGTAGACACACAACGGGGCTCAAATCCCCCTAAAAACTAGGCTAGTTAAGATTGACTTGACAAAAATAATATTTTCTCAAAAAACAAATTCTGAGATTGTACACTAAAGTGAACTGGTCTTGTATGGTGGAGACACAAAACGGGATTTAGAGCCCCTAAAACTAGGTTAGCTAATACACGAGGCGTAGACTCACAACGGGGCTCAAATCCCCCTAAAAACTAGGCTAGTTAAGATTGACTTGACAAAAATAATATTTTCTCAAAACAAAAAAATATGAGATTGTACACTAAAGTGAACTGGTCTTGTATGGTGGAGACACAAAACGGTATTTAGAGCCCCTAAAACTAGGCTAGCTAATACACGAGACGTAGACACACAACGGGGCTCAAATCCCCCTAAAAACTAGGCTAGTTAAGATTGACTTGACAAAAATAATATTTTGTCAAAAACAAAAATCTGAGATTGTACACTAAAGTGAACTGGTCTTGTATGGTGGAGACACAAAATGGGATTTAGAGCCCCTAAAACTAGGCTAGCTAATACACGAGACGTAGACACACAACGGGGCTCAAATCCCCCTAAAAACTAGGCTAGTTAAGATTGACTTGACAAAAATTATATTTTCTCAAAACAAAAAATCTGAGATTGTACACTAAAGTGAACTGGTCTTCTATGGTGGAGACACAAAACGGGATTTAGAGCCCCTAAAACTAGGCTAGCTAATACACGAGACGTAGACACACAACGGTGCTCAAATCCCCCTAAAATCTAGGCTAGTTAAGATTGACTTGACAAAAATAATATTTTCTCAAAACAAAAATCTGAGATTGTACACTAAAGGGAACTGTTCTTGTATGGTGGAGACACAAAACGGGTTAGAGCCCCTAAAACTAGGCTAGCTAATACACAAGACGTAGATACACAACAGGGCTCAAATCCCCCCTAAAAACTAGGCTAGTTCAGATTGACTTGACAAAAATAATATTTTCTCAAAACAAATATTTCTGAGATTGTACACTAAAGTGAACTGGTCTTGTATGGGTGGAGACACAAAACGGGATTTAGAGCCCTAAAACTTGGCTAGCTAATACACGAGACGTAGACACACAACGGGGCTCAAATCCCCCTAAAAACTAGGCTAGTTAAGATTGACTTGACAAAAATAATATTTTCTCAAAAGAAAAATTCTGAGATTGTACACTAAAGTGAACTGGTCTTGTATGGTGGAGACACAAAACGGGATTTAGAGCCTCTAAAACTAGGCTAGCTAATACACGAGACGTAGACACACAACGGGGCTCAAATCCCCCTAAAAACTGGGCTAGTTAAGATTGACTTGACAAAAATAATATTTTCTCAAGAAAAATTCTGAGATTGTACACTATAAAGTGAACTGGTCTTGTATGGTGGAGACACAAAACGGGATTTAGAGCCCCTAAAACTAGGCTAGCTAATACACGAGACGTAGACACACAACGGGGCTCAAATCCCCCTAAAAACTAGGCTAGTTAAGATTGACTTGACAAAAATAATATTTTCTCAAAAACAAAATTCTGAGATTGTACACTAAAGTGAACTGGTCTTGTATGGTGGAGACACAAAACGGTATTTAGAGCCCCTAAAACTAGGCTAGCTAATACACGAGACGTAGACACACAACGGGGCTCAAATCCCCCTAAAAACTAGGCTAGTTAAGATTGACTTGACAAAAATAATATTTTCTCAAAAACAAAATCTGAGATTGTACACTAAAGTGACTGGTCTTGTATGGTGGAGACACAAAACGGGATTTAGAGCCCCTAAAACTAGGCTAGCTAATACACGAGACGTAGACACACAACGGGGCTCAAATCCCCCTAAAAACTGGGCTAGTTAAGATTGACTTGACAAAAATAATATTTTCTCAAAAGAAAAAATTCTGAGATTGTACACTATAAAGTGAACTGGTCTTGTATGGTGGAGACACAAAACGGGATTTAGAGCCCCTAAAACTAGGCTAGCTAATACACGAGACGTAGACACACAACGGGGCTCAAATCCCCCAAAAAACTAGGCTAGTTAAAATTGACTTGACAAAAATAATATTTTCTCAAAAACAAAATTCTGAGATTGTACACTAAAGTGAACTGGTCTTGTATGGTGGAGACACAAAACGGGATTTAGAGCCCCTAAAACTAGGCTAGCTAATACACGAGACGTAGACACACAACGGGGCTCAAATCCCCCTAAAAACTAGGCTAGTTAAGATTGACTTGACAAAAAATAATATTTTCTCAAAAACAAAATCTGAGATTGTACACTAAAGTGAACTGGTCTTGTATGGTGGAGACACAAAACGGGATTTAGAGCCCCTAAAACTAGGCTAGCTAATACACGAGACGTAGGCACACACTGGGCTCAAATCCCGCTAAAAACTAGGCTAGTTAAGATTGACGACAAAAATAATATTTTCTCAAAAAAAAAAAAAATGAGATTGTACACTAAAGTGAACTGGTCTTGTATGGTGGAGACACAAAATGGGATTTAGAGCCCCTAAAACTAGGCTAGCTAATACACGAGACGTAGACACACAACGGGGCTCAAATCCCCCTAAAAACTAGGCTAGTTAAGATTGACTTGACAAAAATAATATTTTCTCAAAACAAAATTTCTGAGATTGTACACTAAAGTCAACTGGTCTTGTATGGTGGAGACACAGAGCGGGATTTAGAGCCCCTAAAACTAGGCTAGCTAATACACGAGACGTAGACACACAACGGGGCTCAAATCCCCCTAAAAACTAGGCTAGTTAAGATTGACTTGACAAAAACAATATTTTCTCAAAAGAAAATTTCTGAGATTGTACACTAAAGTGAACTGGTCTTGTATGGTGGAGACACAAAACGGGATTTAGAGCCCCTAAAACTAGGCTAGCTAATACACGAAACGTAGACACACAACGGGTAACAAGTCCCCCTAAAAACTAGGCTAGTTAAGATTGACTTGACACAAATAATATTTTCTCAAAAAAAAAAAAAATCTGAGATTGTACACTAAAGTGAACTGGTCTTGTATGGTGGAGACACAAAACGGGATTTAGAGCCCCTAAAACTAGGCTAGCTAATACACGAGACGTAGACACACAACGGGGCTCAAATCCCCCTAAAAACTAGACTAGTTAAGATTGACTTGACAAAAATAATATTTTCTCAAAAAAAAAAAAAATCTGAGATTGTACACTAAAGTGAACTGGTCTTGTATGGTGGAGACACAAAACGGGATTTAGAGCCCCTAAAACTAGGCTAGCTAATACACGAGACGCAGACACACAACGGGGCTCAAATCCCCCTAAAAACTAGGCTAGTTAAGATTGACTTGACAAAAATAATATTTTCTCAAAAAAAAAAAAAAATCTGAGATTGTACACTAAAGTGAACTGGTCTTGTATGGTGGAGACACAAAACGGGATTTAGAGCCCCTAAAACTAGGCTAGCTAATACACGAGACGTAAACACACAACGGGGCTCAAATCCCCCTAAAAACTAGGCTAGTTAAGGTTGACTTGACAAAAATAATATTTTCTCAAAACAAAAAAATCTGAGATTGTACACTAAAGTGAACTGGTCTTGTATGGTGGAGCCACAAAACGGGATTTAGAGCCCCTAAAACTAGGCTAGCTAATACACGAGACGTAGACACACAACGGGGCTCAAATCCCCCTAAAAACTAGGCTAGTTAAGATTGACTTGACAAAAATAATATTTTGTCAAAAACAAAATTCTGAGATTGTACACTAAAGTGAACTGGTCTTGTATGGTGGAGACACAAAACGGGATTTAGAGCCCCTAAAACTAGGCTAGCTAATACACGAGACATAGACACACAACGGGGCTCAAATCCCCCTAAAAACTAGGCTAGTTAAGATTGACTTGACAAAAATAATATTTTCCTCAAAAAAAAAAAAAATCTGAGATTGTACACTAAAGTGAACTGGTCTTGTATGGTGGAGACACAAAATGGGATTTAGAGCCCCTAAAACTAGGCTAGCTAATACACGAGACGTAGACACACAACGGGGCTCAAATCCCCCTAAAAACTAGGCTAGTTAAGAATTGACTTGACAAAAATAATATTTTCTCAAAACAAAAAATCTGAGATTGTACACTAAAGTGAACTGGTCTTCTATGGTGGAGACACAAAACGGGATTTAGAGCCCCTAAAACTAGGCTAGCTAATACACGAGACGTAGACACACAACAGGGCTAAAATCCCCCTAAAAACTAGGCTAGTTAAGATTGACTTGACAAAAATAATATTTTCTCAAAAACAAAAAAATCTGAGATTGTACACTAAAGGGAACTGTTCTTGTATGGTGGAGACACAAAACGGGTTTAGAGCCCCTAAAACTAGGCTAGCTAATACACAAGACGTAGATACACAACAGGGCTCAAATCCCCCTAAAAACTAGGCTAGTTCAGATTGACTTGACAAAAATAATATTTTCTCAAAACAAATATTTCTGAGATTGTACACTAAAGTAAACTGGTCTTGTATGGTGGAGACACAAAACGGGATTTAGAGCCCTAAAACTTGGCTAGCTAATACACGAGACGTAGACACACAACGGGGCTCAAATCCCCCTAAAAACTAGGCTAGTTAAGATTGACTTGACAAAAATAATATTTTCTCAAAAGAAAAATTCTGAGATTGTACACTAAAGTGAACTGGTCTTGTATGGTGGAGACACAAAACGGGATTTAGAGCCCCTAAAACTAGGCTAGCTAATACACGAGACGTAGACACACAACGGGGCTCAAATCCCCCTAAAAACTGGGCTAGTTAAGATTGACTTGACAAAAATAATATTTTCTCAAAAGAAAAATTCTGAGATTGTACACTATAAAGTGAACTGGTCTTGTATGGTGGAGACACAAAACGGGATTTAGAGCCCCTAAAACTAGGCTAGCTAATACACGAGACGTAGACACACAACGGGGCTCAAATCCCCCTAAAAACTAGGCTAGTTAAAATTGACTTGACAAAAATAATATTTTCTCAAAAACAAAATTCTGAGATTGTACACTAAAGTGAACTGGTCTTGTATGGTGGAGACACAAAACGGGATTTAGAGCCCCTAAAACTAGGCTAGCTAATACACGAGACGTAGACACACAACGGGGCTCAAATCCCCCTAAAAACTAGGCTAGTTAAGATTGACTTGACAAAAATAATATTTTCTCAAAACAAAATCTGAGATTTTGCGATGCATAAGGTGTTGATTTTCGGTGTGAGCATCCTGGATTCGAATCCACGGACTGCCACATGTGTTTGTAAATTTCATTAATCGATTTTAGGAGTATAGTTGGTTGTTGGAAGGAACATAATAATTGATATTGGTTCAGGGGTAATTTATCGAGAGGACTTCCCTAGTGGTTAAGGCCCCATTAATTGCTCTTTCCATTCACATATGCATAGCCTACGTGAGTTGCAGTTGGGATGTGTGTACATGCTTAGATTGATATGCAGGATTCGAAGTTGCATAATAAATCGTAGGCAGTGTCCACCATTCTTTAACTGTCTTCGTGGTGCGATGCATAAGGTGTTGATTTTCGGTGTGAGCATCCTGGATTCGAATCCACGGACTGCCACATGTGTTTGTAAATTTCATTAATCGATTTTAGGAGTATAGTTGGTTGTTGGAAGGAACATAATAATTGATATTGGTTCAGGGGTAATTTATCGAGAGGACTTCCCTAGTGGTTAAGGCCCCATTAATTGCTCTTTCCATTCACATATGCATAGCCTACGTGAGTTGCAGTTGGGATGTGTGTACATGCTTAGATTGATATGCAGGATTCGAAGTTGCATAATAAATCGTAGGCAGTGTCCACCATTCTTTAACTGTCTTCGTGGTGCGATGCATAAGGTGTTGATTTTCGGTGTGAGCATCCTGGATTCGAATCCACGGACTGCCACATGTGTTTGTAAATTTCATTAATCGATTTTAGGAGTATAGTTGGTTGTTGGAAGGAACATAATAATTGATATTGGTTCAGGGGTAATTTATCGAGAGGACTTCCCTAGTGGTTAAGGCCCCATTAATTGCTCTTTCCATTCACATATGCATAGCCTACGTGAGTTGCAGTTGGGATGTGTGTACATGCTTAGATTGATATGCAGGATTCGAAGTTGCATAATAAATCGTAGGCAGTGTCCACCATTCTTTAACTGTCTTCGTGGTGCGATGCATAAGGTGTTGATTTTCGGTGTGAGCATCCTGGATTCGAATCCACGGACTGCCACATGTGTTTGTAAATTTCATTAATCGATTTTAGGAGTATAGTTGGTTGTTGGAAGGAACATAATAATTGATATTGGTTCAGGGGTAATTTATCGAGAGGACTTCCCTAGTGGTTAAGGCCCCATTAATTGCTCTTTCCATTCACATATGCATAGCCTACGTGAGTTGCAGTTGGGATGTGTGTACATGCTTAGATTGATATGCAGGATTCGAAGTTGCATAATAAATCGTAGGCAGTGTCCACCATTCTTTAACTGTCTTCGTGGTGCGATGCATAAGGTGTTGATTTTCGGTGTGAGCATCCTGGATTCGAATCCACGGACTGCCACATGTGTTTGTAAATTTCATTAATCGATTTTAGGAGTATAGTTGGTTGTTGGAAGGAACATAATAATTGATATTGGTTCAGGGGTAATTTATCGAGAGGACTTCCCTAGTGGTTAAGGCCCCATTAATTGCTCTTTCCATTCACATATGCATAGCCTACGTGAGTTGCAGTTGGGATGTGTGTACATGCTTAGATTGATATGCAGGATTCGAAGTTGCATAATAAATCGTAGGCAGTGTCCACCATTCTTTAACTGTCTTCGTGGTGCGATGCATAAGGTGTTGATTTTCGGTGTGAGCATCCTGGATTCGAATCCACGGACTGCCACATGTGTTTGTAAATTTCATTAATCGATTTTAGGAGTATAGTTGGTTGTTGGAAGGAACATAATAATTGATATTGGTTCAGGGGTAATTTATCGAGAGGACTTCCCTAGTGGTTAAGGCCCCATTAATTGCTCTTTCCATTCACATATGCATAGCCTACGTGAGTTGCAGTTGGGATGTGTGTACATGCTTAGATTGATATGCAGGATTCGAAGTTGCATAATAAATCGTAGGCAGTGTCCACCATTCTTTAACTGTCTTCGTGGTGCGATGCATAAGGTGTTGATTTTCGGTGTGAGCATCCTGGATTCGAATCCACGGACTGCCACATGTGTTTGTAAATTTCATTAATCGATTTTAGGAGTATAGTTGGTTGTTGGAAGGAACATAATAATTGATATTGGTTCAGGGGTAATTTATCGAGAGGACTTCCCTAGTGGTTAAGGCCCCATTAATTGCTCTTTCCATTCACATATGCATAGCCTACGTGAGTTGCAGTTGGGATGTGTGTACATGCTTAGATTGATATGCAGGATTCGAAGTTGCATAATAAATCGTAGGCAGTGTCCACCATTCTTTAACTGTCTTCGTGGTGCGATGCATAAGGTGTTGATTTTCGGTGTGAGCATCCTGGATTCGAATCCACGGACTGCCACATGTGTTTGTAAATTTCATTAATCGATTTTAGGAGTATAGTTGGTTGTTGGAAGGAACATAATAATTGATATTGGTTCAGGGGTAATTTATCGAGAGGACTTCCCTAGTGGTTAAGGCCCCATTAATTGCTCTTTCCATTCACATATGCATAGCCTACGTGAGTTGCAGTTGGGATGTGTGTACATGCTTAGATTGATATGCAGGATTCGAAGTTGCATAATAAATCGTAGGCAGTGTCCACCATTCTTTAACTGTCTTCGTGGTGCGATGCATAAGGTGTTGATTTTCGGTGTGAGCATCCTGGATTCGAATCCACGGACTGCCACATGTGTTTGTAAATTTCATTAATCGATTTTAGGAGTATAGTTGGTTGTTGGAAGGAACATAATAATTGATATTGGTTCAGGGGTAATTTATCGAGAGGACTTCCCTAGTGGTTAAAGGCCCCATTAATTGCTCTTTCCATTCACATATGCATAGCCTACGTGAGTTGCAGTTGGGATGTGTGTACATGCTTAGATTGATATGCAGGATTCGAAGTTGCATAATAAATCGTAGGCAGTGTCCACCATTCTTTAACTGTCTTCGTGGTGCGATGCATAAGGTGTTGATTTTCGGTGTGAGCATCCTGGATTCGAATCCACGGACTGCCACATGTGTTTGTAAATTTCATTAATCGATTTTAGGAGTATAGTTGGTTGTTGGAAGGAACATAATAATTGATATTGGTTCAGGGGTAATTTATCGAGAGGACTTCCCTAGTGGTTAAGGCCCCATTAATTGCTCTTTCCATTCACATATGCATAGCCTACGTGAGTTGCAGTTGGGATGTGTGTACATGCTTAGATTGATATGCAGGATTCGAAGTTGCATAATAAATCGTAGGCAGTGTCCACCATTCTTTAACTGTCTTCGTGGTGCGATGCATAAGGTGTTGATTTTCGGTGTGAGCATCCTGGATTCGAATCCACGGACTGCCACATGTGTTTGTAAATTTCATTAATCGATTTTAGGAGTATAGTTGGTTGTTGGAAGGAACATAATAATTGATATTGGTTCAGGGGTAATTTATCGAGAGGACTTCCCTAGTGGTTAAGGCCCCATTAATTGCTCTTTCCATTCACATATGCATAGCCTACGTGAGTTGCAGTTGGGATGTGTGTACATGCTTAGATTGATATGCAGGATTCGAAGTTGCATAATAAATCGTAGGCAGTGTCCACCATTCTTTAACTGTCTTCGTGGTGCGATGCATAAGGTGTTGATTTTCGGTGTGAGCATCCTGGATTCGAATCCACGGACTGCCACATGTGTTTGTAAATTTCATTAATCGATTTTAGGAGTATAGTTGGTTGTTGGAAGGAACATAATAATTGATATTGGTTCAGGGGTAATTTATCGAGAGGACTTCCCTAGTGGTTAAGGCCCCATTAATTGCTCTTTCCATTCACATATGCATAGCCTACGTGAGTTGCAGTTGGGATGTGTGTACATGCTTAGATTGATATGCAGGATTCGAAGTTGCATAATAAATCGTAGGCAGTGTCCACCATTCTTTAACTGTCTTCGTGGTGCGATGCATAAGGTGTTGATTTTCGGTGTGAGCATCCTGGATTCGAATCCACGGACTGCCACATGTGTTTGTAAATTTCATTAATCGATTTTAGGAGTATAGTTGGTTGTTGGAAGGAACATAATAATTGATATTGGTTCAGGGGTAATTTATCGAGAGGACTTCCCTAGTGGTTAAGGCCCCATTAATTGCTCTTTCCATTCACATATGCATAGCCTACGTGAGTTGCAGTTGGGATGTGTGTACATGCTTAGATTGATATGCAGGATTCGAAGTTGCATAATAAATCGTAGGCAGTGTCCACCATTCTTTAACTGTCTTCGTGGTGCGATGCATAAGGTGTTGATTTTCGGTGTGAGCATCCTGGATTCGAATCCACGGACTGCCACATGTGTTTGTAAATTTCATTAATCGATTTTAGGAGTATAGTTGGTTGTTGGAAGGAACATAATAATTGATATTGGTTCAGGGGTAATTTATCGAGAGGACTTCCCTAGTGGTTAAGGCCCCCATTAATTGCTCTTTCCATTCACATATGCATAGCCTACGTGAGTTGCAGTTGGGATGTGTGTACATGCTTAGATTGATATGCAGGATTCGAAGTTGCATAATAAATCGTAGGCAGTGTCCACCATTCTTTAACTGTCTTCGTGGTGCGATGCATAAGGTGTTGATTTTCGGTGTGAGCATCCTGGATTCGAATCCACGGACTGCCACATGTGTTTGTAAATTTCATTAATCGATTTTAGGAGTATAGTTGGTTGTTGGAAGGAACATAATAATTGATATTGGTTCAGGGGTAATTTATCGAGAGGACTTCCCTAGTGGTTAAGGCCCCATTAATTGCTCTTTCCATTCACATATGCATATACTCATACGTGAGTTGCAGTTGGGATGTGTGTACATGCTTAGATTGATATGCAGGATTCGAAGTTGCATAATAAATCGTAGGCAGTGTCCACCATTCTTTAACTGTCTTCGTGGTGCGATGCATAAGGTGTTGATTTTCGGGTGTGAGCATCCTGGATTCGAATCCACGGACTGCCACATGTGTTTTGTAAATTTCATTAATCGATTTTAGGAGTATAGTTGGTTGTTGGAAGGAACATAATAATTGATATTGGTTCAGGGGTAATTTATCGAGAGGACTTCCCTAGTGGTTACAGAGGCCCCATTAATTGCTCTTTCCATTCACATATGCAT